>VZRV01005549.1:889545-1033086 GCA_013398115.1 Falcunculus frontatus
TTTTTTTTTTTTTTTTAGGATTAAGTTATCCAGAAAAATGTAAATCCCCCCTTTTTTATTTTATTGTATCATTAAAATAATTCCAGTGCAGGTTATAAAAAAACATAATCAAGAATAACTTTACTTAACATTTAGACAGCTTTTCTTTTTAAAGGCACTCTCTAGGAATTAAAAATAAAAATAAAAATAATTAAAATCTATCTAGAAAAGCAAAGCAGTCTTGTACACCATTCCCTGAAAGGACCAATCTGGGGATTACAGGGGTGTACACTTCAGAGAAAGGACAGCAATTACACATTGTGCCATTGCGTAGGTCACTTAGGAAAGTTCTATTTACTGCTGGATAACTTGCATTAATTCCAGTGGATCAGTGGCCTATTAAATTATGGAGGAAAACCACTGAAATACCAAATAGGCAATTCTGAAATGATCCAAACTGTAAAAGCAAGCTGAATGAGGATGTATTTCTACACCCTTCCCTTCAAAACATAATGAAGCATTTTGCAAAAACACTTCCTCCAGTACACTGTACTTTAACAATAGTGTTGTACAGAAAACTTGGCATTAAACTCGTACCAACATAAGTGAAACTGTGGCACTAGGACAAGCGGTTTTATTTTTTAATTCAATTTTTTTTTCTTCAGGAAAGGAGGCATTAAAGGGGGTGGTTGCACTAGCAGGTTTTTAAGGGTGCTACCGACACAATTTTGTTTATCTTGCAATTTTTTCCCCCCCGTTTTTTACCGTACTCATGCCTCGGGAGCGCCGGTCCTGCTCCCTCCTTTCCGCTCCCCCGCCGCAGGTGAGCGGCGGCCCCTTGGCAGCCCTTTGGCAGCCGTGCACGCAGAGGCCGTTCCCAGCCGGCATTCCCGGCTGTCCCGCTCGGAATGCTGTGTCCGGCCACTCCTGCTCTGCCTCGGAGCACCGCGCTCAAACAAGCGGGGGGGGGCTTCAAACCCAGCCCTCCCTCGATCTAATGGGCACCTCTGCTTAGAATCGGGTGTCTCGCAGAAAGAGCTGCTGGAGATTTAAAAAAAAAAAAATTTAAAAAAATCTAGAAAAAAAGGAGGGAAGAAAAAGAAAGGAAAAAGAACACATTGGAAAAAAAAGTTGGTTTTTAGAGAATGATAAACTGCAAAAAGTAAGCAAATATACATGATGAAATCTGTATTGAAAACTTACAATTTCTCAGTTCTAAAAAGGGCTTAAAATGCCTTTATATTGTAAATTACTTAAAGGTTTTAAAACTAGTCAAGAGCTGTCCAGTGACCAAGTTTTCTGATATTAAGTATCTATTTTTTCATTACACCAGAGCGAAACAATCCTGAACAAAGTGAAATGCAATGCACACAAGATTTACATACAGCACAAATTCCTTTGTGTTTTTTTTGGTAGTGAAATGTTAGCAAAGATGAAAAATTTGCATAAACTGTAAGAAAATAACAAGGGACTTCCATTACAGTATCACTTTCATAGCAAAGCTGCAATTACTTACTACACACAGAAGACAATCCAAAATGGTTGTAAGATACAGAATTCTGTTTGCGAGCTGAGTGTTAGTATCAGATCTATTTATGTGGCCAACTTCAGCTCTGCAGTTCAAGTTACCATTTCTTTTGAGCCCATTAAAGGTAAAATATATGGTACATAAGGTGCACCTTATATTGGCTATCTAAAGGATGACTGGAACCTCACACAATAACAGTATATCGGCACTGGTAAATTTAAATTGCTCTCCTTGAAAAAAACCCCTCCTAACATGAACGATATTGACACATTATTGTTATAATCAAATATAATGTCAAGAGAATAATGAACCTACTGGAAGTATTCATGTATTTATCCAGCCAGATAAATACAGGCTTCTACACTCTTGGTATCAGCTGCAGGTATAGTATATAGCTGTGAAAAAAGGACAGTACTTCATAGAATTTGTGTTCCATGAATGGTGTCATTCGAGTCTTTTGTCTTCTGTCTGTCATGTCACACTTATTGGAGTTGTCACACGTGCATTATTAAGTTTCATGAATTTTGAAGGGATGCCTAAAGTTATAAACTCATCTTTAACAGGATTCTGCTGTGTTTCAGTGTCAGTGAACAAAATGCCCTGCACAGATGCAAAGGTGATGTAACTAAAGGTCTCTTCTCTCCCTGTGAGCAGAAAGGGCCGGTTCTGAGTGCGGGGCTTGGGATGAGGCCATGCTTCTCCTGGGCTGACACTCCACACTGGCATTTAAAATGGGTTTTAGAAAGGAGGGTCATTTTCATGTTGCAAGCAAACCAGAAATTCAGGGCAAAAAAAATTTTATTTTTTTTCCCCCTAATTTCCCGCTTTGCTGTTTCAAAGATGAATCAGCATCTACGCGGATTAAACGTGTGCCATAATTTAATAAAGGTGATTTTACTGAAGTTTATTACCAAAACAAAAGCCCTTAAAAAGGAGAAGACCAAATGAAGATTTTGCTATGTTGTCTACACTAATAAAGTGCAGCATGAATACTAAAACTGGCATTGCAAAAAAAAAAGGGGGGGGGGGGCGAAATTGTGAAAAGCTGCTTCCAGACTTATTCAGTGAACTGTGTTTTTCAGTTCATCCCAGGGGATGTCTGTGACTAATCCATGGAAATTTCAAGTTTCAAATTTAGCCCTTTTTTTCTTAGGGCCTAAAAGCTTTTTACTGAAGATTTCAGATGGCTGATCAAAGCACTGAAATATTAAAAAGTCAACTCTTAAATGTATAATCCCAGAAAAAGTTACCAACAGAAATATAATGCAATGAATTTTTTTTGGTCCACCAAAAATTTCAAGAAAACGGTTCAGTTCTTTTTCTGATGCAAACAAGTAACTTAGTAAGAAAACTGTACAGGGGAAAAAACCAGACCTTTTGCCTCTTGGCAACAGGAGAATGTGACTGGGTTTGACGTGGAGAAGTCTCTCTGACTCAATTAGAAATACAGCTGCTTTTCAAAAAATTTTGAAGCAAAATACCAAAATTAAAGTCGATGTCTGAAGCCCATATTACTTCCGTCATTTATCTGTAATAAAATGAAACAATTCCACCTTCCCCCAGCAATCATTTCAACAAAATCACATACTCTGTCCCTTCTGTACGTGTGCAGTATGGGACTCCTGGATACAGGTATGTATGTGTATGTATGCAGTTACAGTCTCACGTTACCACAGCCCAGTAAGTGTGAATACTACTAGAATAAGACTCTAAAGGAATATTGTTTATGTAATTCTGCTCAATAGAAATCATAGTATTTTTATAATGCAGCCTAAAGATTACTAATGAAGGGTTATATTTGAATTACAGCAGGAAAATCAATGGAAGGCATGATTCAGGACCATTGTTTTTCTAGTTATATAAATAAATGCAACATTTAAAAAACCTTAACACAACTTGAATACAGAGTAAGAACTACATGAACCAAGTTGATTGTAATAGCACTACACCAGCAGGAATTTTATCCCTCGGTGTTACCGTAACAACTCATCCCTAAGTTCAGAGAACACAGCTCCCTGCTCTGGGACTGCCTGGATGCAGGACCTTGCTCCCACACCTGGAAGCAGGAGGGAGACTGACATAAACATCAGGGATTTCACTGAATCAAGCACTGCATGCATAGACCAAAATGCTCCAGCCTTCAGCTGGCAGTGCCCTGAGTGTTCAGCTCAGAGGGGAAAGCAAAACAGGTACTTCAGACTCATTGTGGGGACTTGAAAAAACAATTTTGCTTTAAATCTGCGCTTACACGACTGTTTGTGCAGCAAATGGGGATCCCATGCTCACAGGGAAACATTTCCATCGGAGTATCAGGTTTACTGTATTATTGTTCAGGTTTTACTGGCCAAAACACTAAGCAGTCTAAGAAAATAATTGGAAACCTATTAGAAAAGGCCCTTTTGTGATTGAACTGCTGCACAGTCCCAGTTCATCTTTGCCTTTCCCTAAGAGAGAACTCCATTTTTGAGGCTGTCATGCATTTTTCCTTCCAAAGGGGTTAACGCCAGTGGAAAACGCAAGGATCCTCTTACCAGAGAAAAACTGAGCAATGCAGTTTCCTAGAGAAGCTGCCTTTTTATTTTTACAGGTGCAACTGACGTCTGTCTTGTATTTTCTGCTCACCCAAGTATTAATTTAAAAACCACACACACATGAATGTATGATATGCAGCTATCTGCACCCAGGTAGCTTTTTTACACTTTCACATACTTCTTTTTACTCAAGTATTTAATGGAAAGAGGCAGAATAACCGATTTTGACATAAGACAAATCAGGAAAATAAGCATTCGCTTCAAATGAATTTTGCTGAATTACACTAGGCCTGAATATATTCTAGTGTTTAGAAAAATGTTTATCTTCCAAATGTGAAGAATAGGCTTCAAAATTTCCATAGCCCACCTAAAGCCTGACCAAACCCCATGTTCTACAGGACTATTTTTTAAATTTTTCATGTTTTCTCTCTTTAAACTGATATATTGCAATTGTCCAGAGAATCAAGCAAATCAACAGGGAAACAGAAATGGTTTCATATTAAAAGCAGTACAGACAAGTGTACACCAGTTGCTAAAGAGAGAAGGCTGTTAAACATGAACGGTTCCTATTTGGTTTTCACTGCAGGGGTCACATTTGGGAAAAATTTTAATACCAAAATTAGAAGCTCATATTTTAATTTCAGCAACATCTTTGTCTAGGAAATGAGAGAAATCTTACCCACCATTAAGCTTTACCAGGTACACTAGCTGGAAAAATCAGTGCCAGAAATAGTAATGCTGAGGAATCAAGTTCACACAGTAAAATAGACTATTCTCTG
This sequence comes from Falcunculus frontatus, assembly GCA_013398115.1. NCBI lineage: Eukaryota > Metazoa > Chordata > Aves > Passeriformes > Falcunculus > Falcunculus frontatus. The sequence goes on from VZRV01005549.1 coordinate 894,363, forward strand.
CCCATTCTATTAATCTAAGCCTTGTCAGGGATAAAGCTCTTTTTTAAACAGTAAAACGAAACTAAACAACAAAAAAAAGTCCTGAGAGGTTTGAGTCAGGAACATTCAAAGCAAAAACATTCCAAAAGGTTCCCTTCACTAAGGATCTTTCAGAAGAGGCACTTCTACAATGGCATCCTAAATTATCATATTGCATGCCAAAATCTTTAACACACTCTGAAAAAATTAGTTTTCCCTTTCATCCGGCACTTGCTATAGTTATTGTAAGGTTCCAGTGTCTTTCTAAAGAAAAAGAAGTATTTTAAAATTTGAATATTGGCCGAGTATTTTCTTAACTTTTTTCTTTTAAATTCCAAGCTGCTATCCACATTTTAAAATTCTCCTACAGCTCATTAACTCCAAAGAAAGCACAACCATATCATTGCTTTAAGGCAAGAAAACCCTCCCCAAAATAGCAAAGAACATTGCCTTGAGACTCTCTTTAGTCTCTAAAATCCTGCAGATAACAGAAAAGCAGTACTAGTACTGAAAAATACATGATGAAAGGGGATGGACTTTTAATTTTCGTTAGTAAACATCTTAATTATAAGTAACATGAGGGAGTAACAGACTTATGTCAACCTGGCAATATTATTTTTAGTGGAAAACAAGTAAATATACATTTCCACTCTATCTTCCAATAAAAATCTAAAGGTAGTGGACTTTGGGAATTTCCAGCAACAAATAAGAGACACAGAAAGGCTGGTTTCAGTATTGCTGCAGTCAGCATCACTTGCTGCTCACATTTGGTTCAGCTCTGAATCCAAGTTCTCACTCAAAGGGCATGATGGCTCAGTTGCTTGGCCACTTCTTTGGTTAAAAGAACTCATTCTACTGTATTACAGAATGTACTTTTAAGTCTAAGAGTAGATTATTATAAGTGTTTGTTTAAATAATTCAACTGCAAGGAAACTTAGAGAGACGTAACATTTTACTTGAAATGACTGGAATGCAAAGACACATTTTTACCTTAATCCTATTCATGTTGGCAGCCACAGAAGTCTCAAAGTTTACTATTGTAGTATTATTTATTTTCGTGATGGCAACATTATAAGCTCCCCCCAATACACTCAGATCCCTCGTGGTCAGTTCTAATCCTGCTGTGTTTAACACAACTTGGCTGTCATCAGCAATTAGGGTTTTTTTGGTTTGGGGGGTTTTTTGATAGAAGGAAGGAATGTGGAAAAGCCGTACGCTGTCTGAAGATATGTGTTTATAGCTTAATTATTTTATGATCAAAGATTGTATTTCACAGATTTTACTGCTGAGCAAAGAAGAGCATGTAGATGAAAAATAACCAACATCCTTTGGTAAAAGGAGGTGGTTTTCTGTATGCAAGTCTTCCAGATAATTTATCTCAGCTTCCATGTTTATATACGTTCCCTAGTCACAGCAACTAAAAATGAGATGCATCACATTCTGCCACCAGTTACTTTCGAAGCCAAGAAAAAAAAGAAAAAAAAAAAAAAATCCCAGCATTGTTGCATAAAATTAGTGACAAAGACGAGGAAGTTCTAGTTCTCTCTGGCTCAGTACCCCGTGCTTGCCATGCTCGGCCTCACAGGGTCCTGCGTGTGTGTGTACTGATGCAACACACAGAAAAAGTTACAGAAAAGGTGCTGAATACAATTCCCTGGGACACAGCACCATGTTTCCTTACGGGCTGAGAAACAAGGCTCACTCTGAGACCTCAGAGGCCCAAGTTTGATTCTACAATTGCTACATGCTTTCTCACTTTCTTTTTAGGGAAGAAATCACTATTTATCACTAGTCTGTGCTTCTTCCTTTGGAAGAATCCAGTCAGGGGTAAAAAAAAAAAAAAAATTAAAGGCTGAAAGGTGAGCAATTGAATTACAGGGGGAAGACCCAAGCAATATATTTAGTTCAACGAGGGATTAAGTGCCATGGCCACTGGTAATTAAAGAGCTAATACGTGCTCTTTGAAATAGTTTGACTTTTCCTCTGGCTGCGAGCGCAGCGCACTCAGAGGTTCGGGTGAGGCAAACCTGATACTCTGCCATTCTCTGCCAGCACGTGCCGAAATTAGTTCTCCATTTTGTGGTGGCCCTCGGAGAGCAATTCCCATTGAGAAGTGAACAAAGGCCGTGACCCCGGGGTCAGAGTGTAATGCAGGAAGCATGACCTCCCCTTTGTTCAGAACAGCGCTGTTTACTCTGCCTAAGTAAAGATCACCAATACATTAACTAAAGAGGATTAAAAAGGTCATATCCCTAGGGATGGAGCTCATGCAAGTGGCAACTCTCTCCAGGCACTGAATCACTGGACTTCCCCACCTACATCCCCTTCAGAAAAAAGACACCTTAAGCTATCGTGGCTCAATAAAACATTATTTTCAGAGCAAAAGTCTGTACAAATCCATGTTTCAAAACCAGGTTAATTTCTGCAGAGCTAGTCTAGCTGCTTAGAAGTTATTTTTAAAGTTACAAAAATATTTTAAGTGAAAACTTATCACCTCAATACAATTTTTAAATTTTATATCTCCTTTTGAAAAATTCTGAGTTTATTTATAAAATTGTTTGGGTCTTAAAGTGGTTATTAAAAAGGGCAAGTAACTATTATAAATGGAATTCTTAAAATATCCTGTAGTCTGTGGATGGGCAGAGAAGTTTCCTGTTGCTGTAGACAATTGCTAATTCCATGATGGCTCACTTGCAAAGAGGAGAACAAGGAAAAAAAAAAGGAAAATATGCTGCCTATTAAAATTTCACATATGCTGATTGCTAAACTTTATCAGGCTAAATATGCAGTTATTTTGGCTGTTAAGATTTCTCTTATCAATTTCTCATAATATCTTAGAACATCATTATTAATATGAATATTAAAAGAAGCATCTCTTGAAACAGCTAAATTAATGCTGCATTGGTAACACAGATAGACAGCATGTTGGAGTGCCTCCTTTGCACTCACCTCTAATCCACTGAATAATCCCAAATTTGCTTTGTACCTCTGTTTCCTCATCTCTGATGATGTGGCTCACTGGGATGCAGATGTTATCATCAGTTGGATGGCCACGATAGGAGGAAAAGAGCACGTAGAAGGGAATGGTCCAGACCAAAATATTTTCCCTTCTTTATCCTCAGGCAGAAGCACCTCTAATTAAGCTGAACATTATGTTAGAGCTTCCAGAATAAAATAATAGGAATCAGGCCAGGCAAGGGGGCAAGCTTTTGATCAAAGTCTTTGGTGCAGGGAGCTCAGCACCACAGACAAACCCCACATAGGGTAAATCAGTTGGAATCAGCATGAGATCACCAGCAACTTTGAGAAGAGGACCAGGAGTGGCCAAAACTCCAAAAATCAAGGTCCTGGAGTCCCACAAAACAGTATGAACCATTTGGGGGGAAGGCTGAGACGGTGTCCTTCCATTCTCAGACACTTTGTGCAAAATAGCTATTTTTGGATCCCTAACAGTATGTTCACCTTTCTAGTTTCTAGCAGCATGAATTAATGCAAGAAGTGTGGCAAGCTGGGATCTCATTACATCCAGCCTGCACTGGCCCTTCTTCACCCACCACTGCAGTTCCTGCTCCTGTGCTTTCTGATCTTTTCTCACCCCAGCAGTAGGAGTCAGAAACTTACTGCGATCAGGAAAACCAAAAGGAGAAAGTCTTCCTAGCACAAGCCCCATGGGAGCATGGCATTTAGCCCAAATGGCTCACAGCAGATTCCAACTCGGCCAAGAGTAAAGAAGAAACTTCCAAACCATGTGTCTGCACCGTGCTGGGCAGCATTCCCACTGCAGGTGGGTGAAGGACTGGCACTCGGGGTAACTCTCACCTGTCCAGTTCTGTACCTGGAACAATCAAATCTAGTAACACACTTTCCTATGACTGCTGTTCCCTGAAATCTGATATGAGAGCACTGGGCTTTTTATTATACACCAGGAGTCAAGGAAAGAAAGTGGAGTCAGAGAGCCTTGACAACAGGTTTAGAAAAGGCTGTGTCCAGGCCAAAGCAAAAATGTACAGCAGGTATTTAAAATAAACGACCTGGAATACAGTGCAATATTGCCACCTTGTATGTTCATCAGATCTTCCCATTGATTTCAACAGAAACGCTGCTTTTTGGCACAGAAGATTATGCAGGCATAGTATATCCATCAGGAAAAACGGGTAACAAAATCTCTAGACACAGAAGGAGCAGGTGGGCAAGAGCAATGCAAGTACTGAGCAAAGCTTTGTATCAGGCTGAGGCAAAGGGGTACCTTTTCCAAAAAGCACTGGACTGAAACAACCAGAACAAAGAATATACTTAGACATTAAGATTTAAAAATGGAGATTGGGAGCATAAGGACTGAACCAGTGACATAAGGACAATTTACTGACTTATATTAGAAGCAGGAAGACTGCACAACAATCATCTGGCAAGTCTGAAATAGTACTGGGAAACAAAGGGGAGTGAAGAAAGAGGACGAAAAACCACAGAAAAGATAATGGCGGATTATGACCTTGAGCTATTTAGTCATGCAAAAGAGGAACCTTGCCTTTTCTCACCCTATATGACCATACTAACATTTCTTGTTAGCTGGGTTCCTAATCTGGGATATTCATAAAAAATAAATAATACCCACTACTTCTTCCAGTGGAAACTCCTATCATTTCCTTTTTTAATTCTCATTCACCTTCACACCAGCCAATAGCACTCTCCCTCCAAGATGGGAAGCAAAAACAACACCCACAAAAGTAAGGGAATGAGATGTCCCTTCTCTTGAACAGGAAAACAGAGGAAACATGATTCTGTGACACAAAATTCTTGCATTGTCCATTTTTTGGGGAGATGGAGCAATCTTGATCCTACCTCATATTCTAAGATACACCTCTCTATCTCCTGATGCCCAGAAATCCAGACAGACCAAGAGGTACCTTTTAGGTTAAAAAGAAGTTATCAGGTTTAATACAGATGGAAAAATCTATGATATTCAACTCACGAAATTGTCCCCTCTGGTCCTTTCAAACAGCAAGTCCCATGAATCAATTCTTTTGCAAGTAAAGGGTGCAAGAACAGCAGACAGCAAAACAGAAAGTGCTGAAATAAAGGGACAAATTAAAGGCAAGCCATTCTGAGGACACATGCAGCCTTTCAGAAGCAGCTCAAGGTTGGAGGCAGGGCTTCCAACAAAAATCTGCACTCTTCTATCAGGAATGAAAGGGTAGCAGTCCTCAAAAATAGCCACAAATGATGATCCAGATTACATGCCAATGAATTCTGTGATTTAGTACACCGTCTGGAAGGCTACTTTAAAAGATTATAACTTTAATGCCTGAGCAGGGATTACATAATGGGGAGAAAAACAACATTGATAACATAATGAAAAATACGTCTTTTTTAACTTTGAGTGCATCCACAGAATTCATTATTACTTATCTGGCCTTTCAAAAGGGCTTTGACAACGTGACTCATGAAGACCATAAAGAAAACACAATAGTCACGACTGGAGTTGGAGTCATGATTAAAAACAAGCTAAGCATCCAAAAGTAAAATGTACGAATGAAAAGACACTTTGACAAGTCACAAAGAGCTGTTGCATGCAGAGGCCACGCTGGTATCAGCTTTTAACTTTAGTTCATGTCTAGAAAGATCAGCTGTAGAATAAAGAGTGGCAAAAATGACAAGCAAGGGGAGAGTACTGGTGTTACTGAGGGGTTTATCCAAGCTGAGTGAATGTGAAACACAATAAATATTTTTTTTATAATTGCTAAGGAGATCATATTACAACATTTTCCAAGGGGAGAGAGCTGGGTGCCACCATAACAAGTCAACGGAAACTTTCAGGGATATGCAATAATGTCAGGTAAGTCAAGCAGGAAAACAGAATCCTGTATGGAAAACATTATCCTTCTAATATCTGCCTGCCAGGGAAACAGCTTCCTGGAGAATGCTAATGAGCCTTTCCTCATTAAAGCTACAGAAATAACAGGAGTGCAAGGGCAGGTGTCTACAACAATGTCACTTATAAGAGACTGCCATATATGAAGACACAGAGTGATCAAACCATTTATGGTAGTGAGCACATGAGCAACAGGGAACACAACAGAGATACACAGTTTGAAAGTCAGGATTTGTAGTCTGACTTTCTCACCTGCTTCCAGTCTTGAAAGGTAAATGATTCAGCTAAATTAAACAAACAGTAACTTCGAACTATAGGAATATATTATTTTTCAGTGTGCAGCCTGAGCATGTGAAAATCAATGCCTTGTTAAGGGACATCAGTGGGAATCGGAAAGAACGATTCTATCCGTAGCCTACAAAAATAGAGTGTTGGATGGGATTGTTTGCTGGAAAGACCACAAGGACCTTTGCACAAAGCCAAGGGACCTACCTGCCCCACTTTCTGACAAGGACAGGGTATTCCAAAAGGATCTGATGTTGGTCATTTTCACCCTCCACCTCTTACCAATCAACACTTTGTAAAAAATGTCAGGGTAGACTTGGCATTAATTACACTTGTGGGCCCGTTCCAGTGCAGTAATTTCTACCTTTTTTTTTCTATGGCCAAAAGAAATGGCTAAATAAACAGACGAGTTCACTTTATCTAATGTGAAATGCCTCATCCGCTAAGCTAGCTACGGTGCCTGACACAACATATCATTCAAACATCACAAAACACGTAAAAACAAGCACGTTTACTTTGCCACCTGCTCTCCCCTCTGCCACCACAAATAATTAACAAGAACCTAAATTATTAGACCTTGTTTTACTATATAAATACATTTCTTTTTTTTATCTCACTATCTTTTTTCCCATCCATGCATCATTATTTGCAAAACCCATTTAATAATTACAAGACAGTCCAAGTTGTGTGTCAGATCCTGGGATATTGCCACTCACACGGTGGTTTGCTACACTCAGCCTTTGGTCTTGTGGCTAACAATTCACCCAAGCTGTGAGAATACCTCACCACAACCCACACACTGCTGCTCTTCAAAGGAGGACAAGGATACATAATTAAGAGATGATGAGCTCAAATATAAGACATGAGATGTGGGAGCAGATTCTGTAACCACACCGGTGAGTGGTTTTACTACTGAAGTTTCTTCAGCTCCGTCTTCACTCACGGTATCCATAGAACTCACATGTTTTCAAACTATATTTGCAGCAGCAGAGGGAAAAAAGAATGCTAAAACCATGCCACTGCATAGTTTTAACATTAACATCAGAACTGAAATTGTAAATCAGCATTATTAACAAACTGCCCTTGTAACAAGTGGGGCCTATGTCTTAAAAAAAAAAGCAAACCAACATATAGTTTTACTAAAAATACTGTCAAAATTTCATCCCACAAGAACTGTAACTTGAAAATACTCTCAGTCTCATTTCAAGACTTCATGATACTATAATTGTGGCCATAATATAAAGAACTATAGACACAAGTATCTGTGTGTATATGTGCCATCTCAGGGGCTCAAGGCACAACGCACAGCACGGAAATGAAAATTCAGATGTGGGTACAGATCCACTCCAGCACGCACAGGATCAGTCCCTCACTGGCTATTCAGAATAAGCTAAACATCAAACCACTCTTCTTATTACTCTGTAGAGCTGAAACTAGTTTTTGCTGTTCTTGTCATGACTGTCTAGGGAAAGAATTGAAAATCCTGGAGCAAAACAAGATGTGAATAAAGCTCGCTCAAGTGAGGACCACTGACCAGCTCTCAGAAATAGGCATTAGAAACAGCAGGATTAAATGCTCGCTTGTTTTCTGATTAACAACAACAAAAAAAGAGTAATTCTGTTTTACCTAAAAGAAGTCTTTGTTTTGTTCCGATGCAGGACCACATCTCCGCAAGCCAGGGACCCTTTGCAGGGCCAGAGCCTTCCAGCGGCAGCCACACCCTCCTCTTCCTCATTTTTTTCCACTGACCATTAAATACTTTCCAAGTCAGGCCCTGAAAAAAAACAACCCAAAACAAACCCCACATTTTTAATGGACATCAGTTACCATACTGCTGATTTAATTAGGCAGATTAGAAACAAATATATTTGCACACACCCCCATATTTGTATTTTCTGTTTCATTTCAAACAAATTTGGTAGGCCTGATTTGAACTTCTATTCAAACCACAGGAAAAAAATAATGAAAATGTGTTCTATGCTGACAGCAGAACTAAGCCCTCTGGCTATCTCTTTTTAGAGTTTTATATGACATGTTGTCCATTGGTACTGGAAAAATTCTAAGAACAGGGGCTTTTCAGAGAATCTTCAGATGAACCTACATGTTTCGTAGCAGTAATAGATGCCAGCACAAGACAAGCTGAGAGAGACATCTCAGAACTTGTCTCTTCAGGGATTCTATGGATTTGACACTCAGGCAGATCTATGACTTTATTTTTTTAAAAATAAAGACTTTCCTGGCTCATGTATCACTCAAACTCTCCCAGATAATAATGATGCTGCATAGCAATTATCACACAACATGTCCTTACTTTTATTATATTTCATACCATTTATTTTATCCATAATTTGGCAGTACACAGAACTATCTGGAAATTGATTGTTGCTATAAACTGTTTTGCATATTATGTCATCTGGTGGCTTTAATTCATTATTTAAACGACACTGTAATTATACTACATTTCATATTCTATTTAACCAGAAAATATTCAATACGAATACAAAGTCAGAAAGCAAACTTCCCCCCATATCTCGATAAACACTTACTTACTTTCAAATAACCAGCTCCAGCATTCAACAACAAAGCAGAAATATAATATTTAGGGTTCAGCAACTTAAGCTCAATTTTTTTTGCAAATAACTGCACAAAGATATTTTTGTTTAGTTATCATTAGGACTGTGAAATTAATCTTAAAATAAGCTGCTTGTTTATTTAAATTTAGACCTAAACTAATGACGTGAATCCACAGATCCATGCTATTATGCTTGCTGAAAGAACAAATTAGTATTAAAATAAGAACAGAAGTTACGTTGAGAAGTGTGTTAGGGGATGACAACATATATTACAGGTAGTATATTAAATAACGCCACATCCAAAATGATTTTGTAAGACCAGCATCTTCTACATATTTATTCATGTACAATTGTACACCCACAGAAAAACACTGTTACAAGCAAGTGATACACTTCACTACTAGTCGAGGTGTTTGCAGTTCCATACAGTCCAACATCCTAACAGGTTTCCAATATAGAATTCTGAATTCTCAAAGCCTGCATAATACTGTATTTGCACATACAGTAAATATGTATAATTGACTTGCAGAGTACATCAATACTGAGGTATTTTAGACACGGTTATTCCCACAGAAATCTTTGTTCTCTAAACTGCAGAATATTAGGTAAGACTGCCATTTATACCGGAGTGCCCTAGTACACCAATGACTTTTAAATCCAAACACACAATGAGAGCAAATGCTAGCACATTAGTATTTTACTGGCCCAAAAAACAAAGATTCACCCTTCCAAGCCCTCCCATCCACGTATTCCATAACAGAAAAGCACACTTACTCCAGACTGTCTGCATTCCTATTTACAGAGATGTTCTGCAATAAAGGGAGTGAACAGAAATCCAAGGGTTAACAGAAGAAACAAAACAAAACCCTAAACCAAACCAACAAACCCCACCACCAAAATGCCCAGCCATGCTGCAGTCCTTGCAAGAAAAGGAAAATGTTCAGCAGACAACAGCCTAACAAAAAGCAAACAGAGAATTTAGTGCCGCTATTGCCTGGATACCAGTTTGGGATTTAGGCAGCCTTGGATTACAAGGACTATTCCCTTGAAAATCCAGCCCACAGTTCCTGCACTGTTTTCTACCAAAACCACATCCAAACTGTGACTAAACACCTCATTATGCTTCTCTGGCACTGTCTGAAGCACACATATTGTACAATTTTCTGGGGCACCTAAAAGCAGAGGGAAAAAAGCGGCTGGTTTTTACCAGTCGGCAATGAAATGATGAATAAGTTCCCTGCAAGAGCTTGCATGATCAGTAAATCTTCTCTCCCCTCTCCCCTGCCCCTTTTGTCCTATGTAGGCAACAGGTGACAAAATACAGCCCCAATCTTCAGCTTTAAAAATAAGAAAATGTATGTAGATTACTAGACATCTACACTGTAATACAGCCATTTTTAATAAAATAAAATCGAATGAAGAGACTTAGCCGGGCCTCTACATTGGCTTTAAAAAGTAAATGCCTTTCTTAGTATTTATTTGTAGAGGTCTCATTTAAAGAAAATACAGTCCTCACAGTTACAAACAATAACTAGTGACTTGAGGTGACAATCCGGTATTGACAGATCTTTAAAGAGAAAATCCAAACTGCATTTTCAAAGGAACTGCATGCCTCAAACATTTCACTACAATCTCTTTTTCCTATAACTTGCTAATTGATATTAAATATGCAGATTAATTATGAGCCAATAACCTCCAATTTTCTTAGCTCTTACTCCGGACAAACATTATATTCTGATTTATGAACATCTGAAATATTTAGTTTGCTGTTCATGGCATTTAAACAGTTAATCTAATTTATGGGAAGTAAGGATTCTATATTAAAGACTCCCTCTACTTTCTCCTTTAAGCTTCACCACTTCAAAAGCCTTTTCCCCATCCCTTATTATTTAGAAATAGTCTCCCTTTGTGCACCGGACATACTACGGTAGTTCAGGAGGCCGTGGCAGTTACATGGTTCCTTTGCCAGTCCCCATATTGCTCATTAAATAATTTTACTCCCATATATACATACGCAGCTGGTAAAGGGATGACTTTGCTGCATTCAGCTACATCTACACTTCCAGAGCGAGCCTTGAAATAAAAAATCACAGCGTTACAAAAATGACCAGCTCCCATCACTGTACACTTCCCGAGCCTCCGACTGCTCACGCTACGTTTGCAAAGCTGGCATGTAGCAGTACACCTGTGTCTCTTTTAGCAAAAAATCCACAATAGGCTAAAAACGTTTCAGTTCAGTTAATACCCACTTCTCAGTCCACAAGTAAATAGAATCTTTCTTTAAAGACAGGATTCCCTAAAATATTTTACACGCTTACAAACAGTTTTCTATTTCAGAAAGCTTTGCAATTTCTTCCCTTTGCAAAAATTCAGCTGTGCAGCACCAGCGAAGAGCTCCGGGTACAGCAGATGGTTAAAATTCTGCATCATTTTTAAGAGCCTAAGAGAAAGCACTGCCTTTTTTCGGGGGAGGGCGGAGGTGGAGGAGAGGAGAGAAAAAAGCTGAGAACAGCAATTTGCAGCCCTTTTTTTTTTTTTTTTTTTTTCCTTGACAGCAGCAAGCCCCGCCTTAGTCTGGCCCTTCCTCCAACCTCTGCTAACCTAAAAACCAGCGCCAGCCTGGCAGCGGGCCAGGGATTCAAAAGTAAACATTATCCTCCTGCCATTTTTCAGTGCTGTTTATCATATCCTGATCCCCTTTTTTTAATCCCCCTCCCCCCGCCGCCCCCCTTCGCCACTGCTGAAATCCCCGTCTCTGTCCCCGGTTTGTTTCGCTCCGGCGACATCCAGCCCTGGGAGTCCCGCTCCGATCGCCACGGCAAACCTGCAGGACGCGGTCCGAGCGAGGGATGCGGCCGTGCCCGGGGCCGCGCCAGGCGCACCTTTCCGCACGGCTGTCCCGTGGGATGGGGTGGGACGGCCGCTCATCACCCGCTCCCCGCACAATGCACTCGCCTCTCCCGGCGCTGCAGCTGCCGGCACAAACGCGGCTTTTGCCTCCGCGGCTTTCCCATTTTCTTATTTAATTGTGAGGGGAGTGCTTAAAGACCAGAGCCGTCCATGAGCGGCCGTGAGGGCGCCGTACAGCGCTGCACCTGACTCTTTGTTATCCCTCACCGCTCATCCCCATCCCCGGTCCCCTCCGCTCCGCGCTTCTTCCTCCCACCTTGGGCTGCTCCTCGTTTATCAAGGCTCTGTAAAAAAACCAACCCGACTAATTGAAGTAGCTGCCCGTTAGTGGTTTTTACCTAGTCGTGCACTGCATGGAGTGGATAGCGGGCATACCGGCAGGAGGAGGAAAGGAGATTTAAAAAAAAAAGGGGGGGGGGAGTGGGTGGGTGGAGTAAAAAATAAATAAAAAATAAATACATAAGGAGAGCGGGATGGTGCCGCTGGAGCCCCCCGAGCCGCCCCTCGGGGTGGGGAGGAGCGGGAGCGGGGCCGGGCGAACACGGCCATGTTGTGCGCGGGGTCAGCGCAGGGCACTGCGCTGTGCGGCGGAGCGCTGCATCTGCGGGCTAGTTGTGTTATTTCCCTGTTAAATCCTCCGCCCCCCCACCCCCCCGCACATTCCTGCCCGGCAGAGCTGGATCTGGGGGTTATTTGTATTATTTCCCCTTAAATCCAGCCCCCCCTCCTTCCAGGGAACGCCGGCTCGGGGGCTTCGCCCTCACCCCCCGCTTTCCCCTCTCCGGGCACAGCGCAGGGGCACAACACAGCGCGACTCAGCCACAAGGTCATGTGCCATCGGCCCGACGAACAAAAGCCCTTCCCTCGTTATTTATTTATGGATTTGGGGCGTGTTCCCGGTGAGGAGGAGCCTTTGTGTGTGCAGGTTTCACACCCACCGGGGCGCAGCGGCCGCGGCTCGTCCAGAGGCGCCGCGGGACAGCCCGCGGGCTCATTAATAATTGCTCGCCATCTCCATATTGAAATTGCGGAGCAGCGCATGATTAATTAAGGAGGGAAAAAAGAAAGGGGCGAGTGAGGGAGGCCCGCGCGAGCCCGGCCGCGTTAACCCCTTCGCGCCCGCCGCCCGGGAACTCGCCGGGAATATTAATTAATTCTGCTGTTTGCGTGTCGTTAGGCGACCACGTGAGGCCTCTGGCACAGGCTCTCCAGAGCCGCCGACTAATGAACAGAATTTCCTGCAATCCGCTCATCATCAGCTTTTCATTTGGAAAAAAATCCCCACAAAAACCAATCTGTAAATCTTACTGTGATTGTAAATTAAAGTATTCTCATGCAGTGAGGTTAAAAGAGTATTTACAAGGTTACTTATATAAAGAGATATTATAATTAAAAACCTGCGAAATGTATAATTTAAACTCATCCGAGTGCTCCATATCATGAAAATATTTCGCGTTGCAATGCTGTGATTAACTCGCACGCGGAATTGCAGATCCGCAGACAGAAATGGGAGTAATAAATACGCTCTATACAGTAATCAAAATATTTAACCATTCTTCAGAGCGCTCCAACTTCACTCTGTTGTGTCTCCCCCGAGGACTCGGTCACTCGGCTCCCCCTGTCACAGGGCCGGGGTTTGTCTCGGGCAGAGCCGGGATGACTGAGCGCTCCCGGAGGCGTTCGCTGGGAAGTGAAGCTGCGAGGCGCTCCCACGGCCCCCGCCGCTCGGCGGGGACGCGCCCGGGACCGAGGGGGCCCTGGCTCGGGGCACTCGCTCTGCGGAGCCGAGCGTGGCGCGGGCGCGCTCACGCACACCCGCACGCGGGGACCGGGGGCGCGCACAAAGACACGCACACGCGCGACGGGGAGCGCACGCACGCGAGAGTGGGGGGCGCGCACAAAGACACGCACGCGCGCGGCGGGCACGCGCGGGCCGGACCCGCGCTCCCGCGGCGCTGAGCCCGTCCCCGCACCCGGCAACCCCCTCGTCCCCCCCCTTCCCTTCCCCACCGTTCGCTGCCCCAACTCGCCTTCTTAACCCTGTTCCTATTGCAATCCTTCCCTTGTTCTACATCCAGCTACTCCCGAATTTCACCTGTGACTCTTTGGCCATTTATTCCCATTTAATCTTTAATTCCCTTGGTTATAACTTAGCATCACTTACAGTTTTTTCTGCAGACGGACCCTTTATTTGGCCGGGAGATGGGTGGAATAGATGGACTGTGCACCAAACTAGAGCACCTTCTTTTGTTAAGCCAAGCACACATTCGTTTGACTTATTAAACCCCTTATTTTTGCAGAGTATGAATTCTGGCTGTCACCGGCCAGGTGGCTCCAGTAAGCAGAATTTATCCAGGCACTAATCAGGCCAGGTATGCTCCATCTCCTCAGGATGCTCAGTCTGCAGCCCGGTACCAAATTCATCCTGAGCAGCTGTAGTCCCGTTGGCACTATTCAGCACATCCATCGATGTTCTGCCCAACGACAGAAAGGACAGGCTGCAAACTGACACAAATTCCTTTACAGAGCTCCACTTTTAGGATCTGCTAGATAATAATAATTCTTATTAGCAATTTTCCCCATCTGTCTATTAACAGCTGTGTGTTTGTCAGAGTCCTCCTGTTTCCTCTAAAGCATTTGGTGACTTGGAGAGAGCTGAAACACCAATGGGCTGATCAGGCATGATAAACTTTGGTATTTTCCTTCCTGCTGCTGACATTCTATGAAAGTTTTTACTGGCTGTGATCTGTTTATCCTTGTAATAGGTGAAGCCACACTGGGCAACTCAACGAAGTCATGCTGTGACTACCACTGTCAGTAACGTTTTCATCCCTTTACAGATCAGAATAAACCATACACTGCCGTGCAACATGAAGAACAACTTGTCAGACCTGAAGGTTTAGCATTTGAGTTGACATCCAACAAACAAGCAAAGTGCAGACTGAGCAAACAGCCCATAAAGACTTAGAAAGGCAGGCCCCAGTTCTTTAGATAAACGTTTGGCTTTAGAGGCTAGAAAATTCTTTTGAGGATGTAATCCTTTAGCTATAAAAATACTAATAAATACTCAAGTGAAAATGAGTAAAAACCTTGTTCTCTCTTATGAAGTTTGCTCAAGAGCAAATACCGAATAATTGGTACAAGTGAAAGTTGCATGTACCAAAATATTCTTCATTTTCAGTGTCCTTTACTGCTTTTCTCTGGTTTAAAGCAGCAAGGCATTGTCAGAGCTAATACAATAAACAGTCAAATTCAGGGATGAAACACAGCAGTAAGACTTTAATTTCTCATTTATAAAATAATTTTTAGAACATGTAAAAACATGCTTTTAAAATAATTAAAAATATACTGAGGGTATCCAAGATGGAAAAGTAAGTAACAATTTAATATATTTTTTCTCATTTTTTATCTACATGATAAATTACAAACTTCCCAGTATTATGAAGCTTATGGGAATTGGCTAGTGATTCCAAACTCCACATGCTGGTTTGAAATTCTCTCCCCACGGTTTGTAGCTCAAACGGGTATGAGGAAGCTGCATGCTTGTATATTATTAAATTCTAATGGAAAAAATACTCCCTTAAAATTCTTCACTGCTTTATCAAATGATCCAAAAAACGAGAGGTGGGGCTGGCATAACTGCCAGGTGGAATGATTGCCAGATACCTCCTATTAGAAGACTACATTTTCAGTTGCCATAAAGAGTTTGCCAAACTTCAAACTGTTTGGCTGAAAATGTCTCTCACCAGGTGTGTGCCTCGGGGATGACTTGTTTGAAAATCTTCAGCCAAACATCTTAGGCCTTTCTGAGAAGGAGCCTACTGAAAATTGTTTGGTCATGCTGCCAAATTACAGAAACCTCCTCTTTGAGAAGCTCCTGCTTGCCCATGTTTGGAGCAGGGCTTAGGACGGGAGTGGCCTGGTAAGGACGTGGAGTTTGCTGCTTCACCCGGGCCAGGCTGCCAACGTGGGAAAGCCTCAGCTTGTGTACGCTGGCCAGGGGCTCGCTGAGGTTTGACAGAGAAGATCCCAAAGCCCTCACTTTCACAAACCATGCTGCTGGTGAGATGGAGACAAACCTCCCTGCCCGACACCAGAGCTCTGTCATTCTGCTTGGCACGGCGGAACTGTCTGCCTCGGTGCCATGAAACCACCGCCCTCGGCTCTTAATGTCTCTTCTGTGGCATCCAGACAGCCTAGTGCAAGTTGCTTGATTCCAGTATGGAAGAACTAAAACTATTAAACCAGACTACAAGGAAAAGAAGGGAGAAGGGAATCAGTAAAGCGACAGAGACTGGTGGAGCAAGGGAGGCAGGCTGGGTGCAGAAGGTGCCTGAACAGGGAAACTAAAACTATTTGCAAAAAGAAACTGGGCTTCTTGGATGGGGAAGCAAATGGGAGCAGGTAGAAAATAGTGCTGACAAGCCAGGGCATTGTCAAGGGAAAAGAGGGAATCACCAACAACTGTGTTGTTTATGGAGATGCTTGAAATAGAGAATTATCTTCTCATTGCCATCAGATGGCTCAAGTAGCACTGTGGGATGGTTTGGAATACTCCACTCCTCCTGATGACTCATCTGGATCTTAGTAGACTGCTACAGGATAAAATCTCTGCTCATGCAATTTGCTATTAACCCCCTTCCTTAGCTTGCAAAAAACTACTTGCTCCAGCATGTGCACTGACACACAGGCACATGCATATACGTGTCAAAACTATACTGAAACAAGGGTTAATCTTGTTCAAAGAGGATTAAAGTGTATAGAATCAAGTAGAGAAAAACAGGAGTAAAATCTGCTGTGCAGCAAGCAGCATTTCTTTTATACAGCCCTTGTTTGTATGGTACAATTCTCACTTGTGGGCCTTCCATCTTTTCTGCTGGGGCCCAGCTTCAGGAACTGGATGAAACAAAACAATGCTAATATTGGTGGCTACCCTATTTTGTATTCTCCTCACTAACAAGGTGCAGTTCCATGTCTTATTTGCTGGATGCTTCTCAAACTACCCATCGTAGCCTGAATTACAAGGTTTTCCTGTGGCACTATTTACCACTGTAGTCCTTGGATGCTTCTCAAGAGATCCTCTAATTCATATTCACGGAAATCCCATGAGCTGAAGGAGAGATACTACCCACATTTTAAAGGTAATATTTTGGCACAAGCATCCCTTTCATCCTGGGAGTCCAAACTCCTGGTAAAGCACCGCAGATACTGGCACTGTGTGCTACAAGCACCTTTTCCCTGGATGCCACTGGCAGTGGCAAACACTTGCCAGAGTTCACAACCAAGGAGCATATGAGGAACCAACATTAAATGACTTATAATTTGAGTGTGTTAAAAACAAAAAGTAAAATACCTGCCCTCACGGATTTCTGCCAAATACACACCATTTGTTCTATACAAGGCACAGTTCTAAAGCAAGCTCTATCAGGCACTAGGAGGTTAGGGAACATTTCCCATTATCCCAGCTTAATAAAACTGGTTTTCTCAGCGTTATAGTGCTGGAACACAATATAAAATAAAATCAGCTTTAAAAACTATTTTCTATCCTTTAATATCTTCATTTGAAGTAAATATTAAGATTGGGGAAGATTTGACTCATAAATTTTGCAGAGTTGGCAATTCCAGTAATGCCTTGGGGGTGTAGTGGGCTGCTGAGCATTGCTGATTTGTGTCCAAGCGGATACAGCGGGCACTAGCTGAGATCCCCAGCTCCTGTAACTGGTGACAGCTCAGGGTCCACATGGGCTCACTTGTGTGTGCTGCACTGAGGCAAGGACTACCAAGTGACCATTGAAACTACCTGCCAGGCCAAAGTCAGGTTTCCTTTTCCTTTGGCACAAAAGGAAGACTGGGAGGCTGCAGGGAATGCACATTCCTTTCACACTGCCTGAGGCAGGAGGATCCAGGTCAGGGCAGCAGGGAAGGCCACAGCGCACTTACTGGCTGGCTGAGTTTGTGGTTATTTTGGATTATTGTTCAGTAACGCTGTGTTCAGCTTCTTCTGAATTTTCATCCTTCTTGAATATTTTCAGTGTTTTGAATGTGCCTAGAGCTGAAAGTTGTAACTCAAAGAAACCTGTAAAAACACGAATGCTTACGCTAACTTTTACAGGCACCTTTCAGATACCTCTGGAAGCAAACCTCTGAGTGGGATAAATCCAGAAATCACAGGCAACATGCCTGGTGCAGCTAAACGGGAGAGTATTTAGAAAGAAAATAATTTTCCAAGGTGAACGAGTGTGGCAAGAACCCATTGCAAAGAGATTGAACCACAAATTCCATTTTTGCACAGCACAGGAGACCTTGAGCCCCAAAAGGCAGCTGAGTCTTTGGAAGAATAAGCTTCTACACTGCAGCATAATGATGCCAACAGCAACGACCTTGCACTAAGTGTGGTCAGATGGCACCTTCCAGGAGGACACATGGTATGTTTTAGTGAAGAGCAAACAGTTGCCTGAATATATGCTAGACACAAATTACTGAAACTCTGATGATATGGGGAAAACGTTGCCAACATCATTTCCAACACAAAGACCAGCATCTTCTCAATGGAACGGTAGTGGCCTTTTGGGGTGAAATGTTCTTGGCACAGTTATAACCTGAAACCAGCCTCACTCAGGGCAAGCTTGACCAAGGCTGAAGAAATGATTCCAGGAGAACAAGAGTTTAAATAGTCCAAACAAAATTTGTAAAGGACTCGAGTATTATTTTGAAGGCATTTTTCTTCTAATCCGGAGAAAGGAAAATTCAAGTTCCTCCCTACAAAGTATTTTTTTTCATTCTTGCCTCAGCTCAGGACTTCTATTTCACCAGAAATATACTTATAAAAACCTGCTAAAATCACGTTCTGGAATCCTAAATTACGTATGTGGAAGAAATGTCCTAAATCAACTGGAACTGTTGGCTAATGTGCGAGCATTTTCAAAGAAAAAAAACCCCAAAACCAAACAGAAGAACCTGAATGTGAAAGCAGCTCTTTCATTTTCCTACAGAATGCGGGATTACCTCTGATAAAACCTGTAATTTACAAAAATCTGTTTCTCTGGAGAAGGTACAACTCCCCTGTAATCTCATAATTAGAGAAAAATGAACCTGGTAGGTGATTTAATGATGAAAAAGCAGGGAAACTAAGAGTTAAACTTCCTATGTTCACAATGGACACTGTTAATTTCGAAAGGTGAAAAGGCAAGTGAAAAAAAAAGGAGCTTAGGAGATGGGAAAGTACTGGAGCTTCCTTCTTAATGTCATTCTCAACACTCAACTGCAGGTAATCCTCTGTATAAAAGTCATATTCTTCTTAGCTAAACCTTCTAAGAGCAGTATTCACATCTTCCAGAACAAGACATACACTCTTAGAAAGCAAGGCTGATAACCAAGTAGAAAAATAATGGAAGAAGTGAGATAAACCCCCAGACATTCCTCTGTTCAATGGATTACAGAAGTCAAAATCAACCACGCCCAAATTTAAACCAACCTAGCCAAGTGTTATTTCCTAGCTTTGGTTTCTTTTTGTCACAATATGTTACTGAAACGTGGATTTTGGTTGATGAATTTACTTGTAGCACGGGACTGTGTGACAAGCAATGCTTCTGCATTTTGTCGTATGTCATTAGTTTCCTCCCCATAAACCATGCAGGCTGTCACTCAAAGATACCTTCTATGGGTTTTTTAGTCTCAACAGATTACATTTTGAATTATTTTAAAATAAAGAGTGGAAAACGAGCTGGAGTAGTGAAATCAGGGTTAATTCAATCGCATTGACATTTGAAAAAGTGGCCAAGCACATTCTGCCTGCTTGTTTTCATACAGATACATCTGTCAGGAATTCATACACAAGCTTGTATGGGACTCCCAGGATTGTGTGTGTTGTAAAATAAATCTGTATTGGTCTGCTCCCAATCTAAATACACTTGTGACTAAAGCTCTCACATGCAGATAGAGATCTAGCAAATCAAAATATGTTTCCAGGAGCTGTAACTTATTGAATTTATATACAAAATCCAACAGGCGATGGAAAAAAAAATACATCAAAGGTTACTTGAACTCGACCATAATACACTTCTACCATTAGATCTTAATTTATTGAATGATTCATGCCATATTGGCTTTCCTAGATTCGCTGTTATATTTCTGCCTCACTATTTTAAGATGTATTATCTTTAATCCAAAAACTGCCATCCTACCTAAACCTATTTAGAATTTTCTATTAATAAATCTCATTGAATGAAGATTAGTGAGAATTACGGCTCTTTCATAGCGCAGTCTGAGGGAACCCACCAACCACAGCTTGGCATATCCCAAAAATGCCTTGCCCACCTTTACGGTTTATAATATCAAGATGTGAAGCTATAAAATGGTAGGGATTTTTTCTCAACTGAGAAAAATCAGTGGGAGACACACTGATTTGCGTTCAGCTTGTTCTTCAGAGCAGAAAGCCTCACAGTTTTCATACATTCATTATGAAATGTTATTTGTACCATGTGCAGAACACAGGACGTGTCACTTCTGTAGAGATGCCGACAAGGACCCAGATCTCAGGGTGGGGGGGAGCTCAAACCAGGACATGGTTGAACCATAGACCAGTTCCACTGGAACTTGACTGCTTTGCAGGAAATTCTCCGATTTGGAGCCACCACAGATGGCTCAAAATCTGTCTGCACACGCAATTAGCAGAAAATGAACAGAAATCGCCATTATTCGAGAAAGACCAGGGCAATTACTGAAAAAAGTACACTGAAGCTCTTATCTCCCATACTTTCTGTTCACTTCAGATAAAACCCCACTCCCCATTAAAAAACTCCTAAAAATTATTTCACCGGTCATTTAAGGAACCTGGAGCATACTGTGTGGTTTGAAGTTACTCGAATTCCTGAACTTCAAGGTGGCAGCAGTGGATTCTGACTTTGGGCCTGAGTGTGTTGAGTGCTTAGCAAAGACAAGGACTTTGGTTCTAATGCCTTTCGGGCTACAGCCCTTTCTACAAAATAAGTAAAATTCTTACGTCTTTGTAATATATAATCTCAAATTTTAGTTGAAGAAATAGCATTTAAAGGTATTCCTTTGCAGAGTAGTTAACAAGTATTAATTACAAAAACCCACACTAACTTCATCTCCTTATTGACTAAAATAAATATTTTCCTTTAAAAAAATACATATAATAGTTTAATTTGAAATTTTCCCCAAAATTATGAGTTAGTGCATGTTTATTTCTAATGGAAAATCTCAGTATACCTTTTCTGCAATGAAAATGTTTAAAAGATAAAATTCTTTAAAAATGTGTTTTCTTACATGGCTAATTCCAGATAATTAAAAAAAAAATCATGCTCACCATATTGAGATCAGCATTCTGTAAACAGAAAAGTTTAAGATTAAAAAAATCCATGTGTGTGTAGTTTGTTTAATAAAAGTACTCCAGTTATTGGTCAGTTATTCAGTTACATCAGAATACATGGTAAGCAAGTCCACATTCCTTTGAAACAACAGCTTCTGGTTTTGAGGTGTATTTTAGTGGCAAAAGAGTGTTAGTTGCACTATGAGTAGTTGATTTATTGAACTCTAGAGGAAACAGCTTCAGACATTACCTGAACTGCTTCCACCCTGAAATGTGCAGGCTGCTGCTTTGCCAGTATTTCAAAGTATGTTTAGCTAAATAAGCGTATTTTGAACATTACAATGGGGTGGAGTCACCGCTTCACTTCATCTGCACTTCATGGGAGCTTTGGTACAAAAAGGCCCAAAGTTATACATGGGGGAAAAACAGGCATAAATAAACGCAAAATAAAAAAGTCTCTAAAACATTTTGCAACCCTCCAGCACCCTCCCTAGTAAAAGGCATGAGAGAACCTGATGTCATGAGGAGTGTGGGAGTCCCTTGGGAGTTTCAGGTCACTTCCCCTTCCTCTTCCTTTTCTATTTCCTCTTTCCATCTCCCTTTCCCTTCCCCTCGCTGAGCTCTTGCAGCACTCCATAGGCTGTGTGCCATTTAGGATGTTTTCTTTCACCTGAAGTGACCTCAATGGCTCAAGCAGCACCTGAGGAACAGCTCCGTCCCCTCTGCCAACCACCCCAGTGCCAGGAGCAGGAGGTGAGAGAGGGGCTGGGCCCAGCTCTGCCCAGGAGCCCCCTGTCAGAGCAGCCCACACACTCTGAGGACACCGCACCAACCACCTGCTTGCTGAGGCCCAGCAGGATACCCAGGGCTGCCAACACAATACAGGGAAAACGTGTCAGTATGTGAATGTCATCGGGCCATAGGTCTAAACTCCCCAGTCACAGACCTTACTCCTTAGGATTTGAAAGGACTGAGGATTTGTGCTGCTTTTGGCTGCAGTAGAGTTAAATTTCTTCCCAGTAGCTGGTAGTGGCTGTGTTTTGGATTTGTGCTGGAACAGTGCTGACAGCACAGGGATGTTTTAGTTAGTGCTGAGCAGGGCATGCACAGAGCCAAGGCCTTTTCTGCTCCTCTCCCACCCCATCAGCGAGGGACTGGGGAGCACAAGGAGCTGGGAGGATACACATCCAGGACAGCTGACCCCAACCTGCTATAGGGACATCCTGGACCATACAGCACCATTCCAGTGTACAAGGAGGAAGAGGAGGAAGGAGGGGATATTTGGAGTGATGGTGTTTGTTTTCCCGAGTCACTGTGACCTGTGATGGAGCCGGGCTTTCCTGGGATGGCTGAGCACCTGCCTGTCCAAGGAAGTGGGGAATGAATCCCTGGTTTTACTTTGCTCGTGCACACACTTTTGCTTTCCCTATTAAACTGTTTTTCTCATCCCATGAGTTTTCTCTCTTTTTCTCACTTTCTTTTCCAATTCTCTCCTGTGTCCTACAGGCATGAGGAAGTGAGCAGCTGTGCGGGGCTGAGTTTCCACCTGGGGTTAAACCATGACACAATTTCTCACACAATGAAACCCTTATTCAACTGCAGAAGGAAAGGCTACTAAAATGACAAAGTAGTATCCGTATGAAGCAAACTACAGGAGAAGCTTCCCCACCCTTCTTCCAGGTTTCAGAGGAAGTCCTTTGCTGGGCTGGTCTAAACACCAGTAACTCAACAAGGATCAGGCTGTTTCACATCAGCCTGGGACCTGGGGTGTGCAGGGACAAGGCTGGAGGCAAATACCACTCCCAGGACAGGTCTGATACAGGCTGGTTACCTTGCTGGGGGGAAGACAGTGTCTGGGTTTGAGCTGTCATTCAGTTTAACCATCTGGTATGGAAAAGCAGAGCACGTGGTTCAGGACTGCAAGCTCATACTTGTTTCTAAGTCATCATTAGCCAATACCCAGTTCCAAGCTCTGTGGTGAATATTTGAACACTTTAACAGACATTGGGCAAAAGAAAGGAACTTTTTAATGGAAAAATGGCTGTGTGTACCAATTGTGGGCTAAACAACTTCAGCTTGTCACTGCTTATAAACAAAAACCCGGCCAAGGCAGTGGTCAAGGTACGAAAGACTGCGAAGTACAGTACATTATTTTCAACTTCTAGTCACTTTTTTTTTTTTAATGGGTTTAGTTGTCTTTAGTTATCTATTACCTGCTCTCCAGAATTTACTACTGATATTCATTAGTGTTACAGGAATACTTGAGTTCTCTTCTTAATTTTAGAGCACTGCTGTGGTACTGTGCACTTTGGAAAATGTACAGGGTTAATACAGATATTAATGAGGAGAAACACAATACAGGGCAAGGCTGGGAGCAAGAGCAGTGGTTTGGGGGATGTGTTGCATCTTTGGGGAAGAAGGAGAGGTTAACAAATTAACAAATTAAAATGCTGCCTTCAAGCAAGCTTAGTAACTCAATGTGGAACTAAAGTAGTATCTCTGACTTCAGAGGTCCCTTTAATTCAAGAGGTGTTTGATTTAGTGTTACCTGTTGTTATTTCAAACTTAAGGTATCCAGATACTGGTAAATATAAATAAAAATGGGGGAGGAAGGAGAACAGAGCTGTAACAACCATGCAGTTAATCAAAGAGTGCTCGTCAAAACTAATCATGAGACCATGATGTGTGGTACTTTCAGCACAGCTGGGAAATAACGCCCTTTTATGTTGATTGTGTGAGGATGATATTTGGAGCCATCATCACAACAATTGCATTTGCTTGGGATGATCAGGAACAATTAAAATGTTTCATTTGAAAGAAAACTCATGCAACTCTTTATTTATTATTTAACTAATGGGAGGGGCTTTCATCTATAAATGTTCATCTATTATTTAGAAAGGAAAATGCAGTATGGTGTTTTTCTTCATATATCAGATGATTTTCTTATCTGCAAGGGCTGAGTGTAACAGTTTATAAATGGACAAAAAATAGCTTTTGAAAGGTACTGCAGTATTTTCCAAGTGACAGAATGTCTCTGCAAAAACCACATTATGCCCCAAACATCCCCTCCCCAAAATACAAGACTGTAAATAAATACCATTATTTCCCACAAGGAAGTTATGATGTTGAACCTGCAAAGACCTC
Source organism: Falcunculus frontatus (assembly GCA_013398115.1). Taxonomy (NCBI): domain Eukaryota; kingdom Metazoa; phylum Chordata; class Aves; order Passeriformes; genus Falcunculus; species Falcunculus frontatus. The sequence continues at coordinate 918,493 of VZRV01005549.1, forward strand.
TGCTGTCTGTCTATAAACATGCTATGTAGAAGGTCTGTCCTGGAGCTTTCCCCACCTGCTTGGGCCCATGAGAGCCCTTGAGGCCTTGGCCAGAGTATCCTCAGCCAGATGGATTAGACTGTCAGTGTAGAATGCCCTGCGATGATTATAATGTGATATGATGCTCTGGAAAGGTCTGATTTCCCCCTAAACCACCTGGCTACTAACTAAGCTTTCTCCCACCTCACTTTTTGGTCAGCTTAGGCTCACTCTCTTTGCTCTCTGATGTACCCAAAACTATAGAACTGAAGTCAATTTTTATGAGGGTCATTCTGTCTGTCTCCTGCCACCCATTACCTTATCATATGTTATGTCTTTCTGAGGTTGCAACTTACTTACAGTGTTTATTTGCATAATTTTACATCAGAAGAGACCCTGCTGAGATGCCCCAAACTCCACAGAACAGAGTTCCCCAAGCCTCTGGTTTCTTTATCTTCTTTGGAGGCTGAACCAGGTGACACCTCTATAGCTGAGCCATTTCAAACTCCTATTCCACTTGCCCTCTGCTAAGCAGAACTCAGACATACTGAAGGGTGGACGCCTGCATGCCCAATTCACATGGAATTTTTGCAGAGCAGCCTGCTAGTGACAGATCCATCAAGCATTGCTTCTGAAGAGCCGCTCCCAGTCTTCCCTGCCGGCTACCAGTTGGAAGGCAGAAATTAGCCACGATACACAAGTTTTAAGGCCTATCAGGAGGCTAAAAGCACGATGTATGTTTGTAACTTTTCATTCAGCGTGTAAATTTAGCAACTTTGAAGTGCCAGAGGATGTTTATTGTCTGTACTGTCTATAAAATGACATCACTAAAGCATCTTCTTTTAGAAGGCTTAGACCTTTAGAAGGCAAAGGCCAGTAAACACCGTCAGCAGAGGACAGCACATGTTCTTTATACATCCATAAAGATTTCCAATACACTTGTTGGTGAATTTGCCTGAACTCCATTATTATATCCAAAGACAGTAGCCAGCAGTTATTTAGAAGTGCTCAGAAAATGTGTCAGCAGTTAGCAAGTGAATTAATTTTTCTGTTTTAAAACTCTTTCAAGAACTAATAAACCACAATAACAATAGAACCTTTGACACTCTTACTCAGACCAGTGTTTGGACACCTGACATGCTCGAGTGAAGCGTGACAGCATCTCTCACCAGCCTGTGTCATACAGTTACACAGCATCTCCCTGCAGCTGGGAACTACTTAGATGGACACGCTGTGCTGTCAAGGCAGGTGGAGAGCTTCCCTGCAGGAATGGGATCACAGTCTCCACAGCTTTCCCCTGCCAACACCAGAACTCCAGGTGTGCAGCTGGCCCTCACTCACTGCCAGTGGGAATTATACCTGTGAAATGATCATCCAGATACTTAAACCCATGGTACATTTAACTACAAGACACTGGTGGCATAACCAGATTTATGAGTTCCCTTGAGTTATGCAATGGTGACAAAAATGCTGATCCAACCTACTTTAGTCTCAACATTTTAACACCGGTTCCTTGGTTACCAAAGGGTTTGCTGTGCAAAGATCAGAGTGCTAACAAGTGTTAAACTCCCTAAAAATATTTTACATGTTTCTTATGCAATGGAACGCTAAAATTTTCCAAAGTCTGGTATCTCAACACTTTTAAATACTTGAAGCTGTAACCTGCACTCAAGTGAGTGCCACTTGAGGAATAAAACTCTCTGTTGCTATAATGCCAAATTACCTGATCCTCAAACTGTGCCACTGATTCTGGACTGAATACTGCAACTACTGTAATTCTTTATCTAGATAAAAACCATATTTGTGGTAGGTAATTACTTTTCTTTTAGATTCTGGCCCTTCTGAGGAAACAGAAAATTCTGCAAGTTAGAGAAGTAATGAAAACGCTAGATAAATGCAAAAAATGCATGAAAAGCAGTTTCTCTAGCCGATATCACCATACTGCTAAACAGGACAGCAACAATAAATCCACAGCATGTACACAGCACCAGTATGTACACCTGGAAGCTTATAGAAAGAAAGCATGTTCATCAGAAGAAAGCCAACTACATTTGGTTCTTGGTTTTGGTTCATTTTTGCATTGTTTAGAAGTACCTATTTTTAGGCGAAGCATTGTAAAATGCATTGGAGAGCAAATTATTCGCCTGTATTTCTTGTGCAACTTAACATTTTCTAGCACTGGATGCACACGGAGAAAGAAAGAGTGGCTGCAGAACCAGAGTCACCACCATTAAAAGTAATTAAAATGCAGTATTCATCTTTCACAGCAATTATTCTTTAAGTGACCCCTCCACACTGTAAAAAGTGCCTAGCTAGAGCTTTCCCTCCAGCAGCAGCACTCTGACCTCACCAAGGGAAGAGAACACTCCCCACAAGACATGCCAGAAGGAGCCCCAACCAAGCATGGCATCTCCCACTTCAGACATCCAAAATTTATACAGAGTGGTCAGACCTGACCACATTCCAGGCTAACATACCCTGCAAAGTAAAAATCCTTTGGTTATGTCAAAAAAAATCCCAGACGGACTATATACAACATCTAACTCAGTTGCATGTTGGGCAAATACAAGTCCACTAAATGCAACAAATGCAAATCTCCCTTCTAAGGAAAAAAAATTTCTATGAAATGTATATAGCTGGCAATCCCCTCACAGCCTTTCCCACATATTTCTATGCCACACTTTTATTTACTCCTTCTCAGTCTGTGGTTGCACCGTCTCACAGGTCAGCTCTAAGTGTCAAAGCTGGTGCTAATGTGGTGACAGCAGGAAGGACATGGAGGGGTCAGACTGATCTAGACCTCGATACGAGGAAAGCAACAATTTTCCTCTTGTGTGTCACCAGTTGCCTACCCTGGGTTCATCTCCAGGCCTCCATATGCCATTTTATCCTTCCAGCTTCCATCCCAGTGGCTTTCAGCTCCTGCACACAATCCAGCCCTGAGTGCCACAGAACAGTGCACTGGGACAGGAGAACCATGGTCACAATGAAACCCACTTCTATTTAGGTTTGGTATTGTTAAGTGCACAAAACATCCCCTTCTTACAGGGCGCAACTGGTGTGAAATGCAGCACAGCAGTAATATTGGCAAGGGAGATATTTCTTATATGGGACAGGCCTGGGGCTCTTGTGCTCCTTTCCACTACCTCTGGCAGGGCCAAGGAATTCAAAATGTCCTTTGTCAGGTGCAGCTGTTCTGTGTGTGCCTTCGATTTCAACTTCAGCGAAGAGACAAACAAACGGAGTGACTGAAAGGAGACTGTCCTCCACCCCCATTCCTCAAAGAACCCTTGCTCAAAGAGCTACTTGTGTCCACACTAGAAATACCTTTAAACTCCTATATGTGGCAGAAATGAAAAAGGTTTATCAAGCAGTGCCATGATTGCTTCTTTAATATAATTAAATTAATTTCAAGTAGTGATGTGTAAAGTAACCCATCTGCTTAGAGGCTACATTTCATTGTGCAATTGGGCCACATGGATGTGCACCAAGAAGTGAAGTACTATGCAAAGTTCTACAGAAGTTTAGGGTTTAGATTGCTAAATGCTTTCTAAAGAGTAACTATTTTAAACTTAATTGGTTATGTTCTTAAAAACTTTAATTGCAAAAACTAAAATCAGCATCTACTTTTCTGAGAACCTGAATTAAATGAGAGCAACTGTTCAGAAGTATTTCCTATTTTAACGGACCAACGAAAAAATACTGAGATAAAATAACAGCATGGGTTAAGATGAGGAGTAAAGCTATGCTTAGTGGTACAGTATATCTTTGTGCTGAGGCCCATGGGAGAGAAAGCATAACCAGAACTTTTCATAATGAAAAATAGTTACCATCATAAGGGGATTTTTCATTAACATCAGGTATGTTCTTGGCTTTTCCAACACAATTTTCTCAGTATGAGTGAAGAACATTACTTATATGTGTCCTGAAGTAGGAGATGGAAGGGGGTGCATCAAAGGCAGTAAGAGCAAGACTTTTTTTATGATCTTTCAAAGATTTGACAGTAGGAAAATATGGGTCCAAGTTCTGTTTGTCAACTGAACTGGTCCTTTCAGCTTCCCACTGTGCCTTAGTCAGAGCAAGAGGTGAATGGAGATGAGACTTCCTGACAATTCTTCTGTCCAAGAACTGACATCTAAAGTCTGTCATTCATTCCTGTCTACCCTCCATCACAGAACACTCCTGGCAGAGACCAGCCTTTGCAAACTCTAGTTCCTGGTCACACTGTTTGGTTTGGGATTTCAGCTGGGAAGGAAAGGCAAAGGACACAGCGTAAAAAAGAGATCCTAGGATCAGCCAACATCCATGTGAGCCTGCTGCCACTGCCATATCCCAAGAGGCAGACACTGACAGGCTGTCACGGCTCCCAGGACATGGATGAGGAGGGAGGACAAGCTCCCCAGGGAAGGTGAAGCTCAGTGGGCTGTTGGCAGTAACAGGGCATGTAAATACTTGTCATGTTCCCTGGCTTTTCTGGATGTCTACAGATTGGATAATGACACAACGAGGAAAAGGGCCATTTGTTCTAATACTGAAACATCCCATGTATCCTACCTCTTCAGAGTTTATTGCTGGGGTCTGAACACAGCCATCAGTCCCGAGGCAGAGATAGCAGGAGCTGAAAAACACAAGGGGAGAGATTAGCAAGAATAAAATTGGTGTTGGGAAAAAAAAAATAAGAGAACAAGTAGAGAAAAACTAAAGCATCAGGTAAGAAAAGACCATGTCCTTTTCCCACCTTAAAATAAAGCAATTCTCCAAGGCTGATTTATTATTTTTTCTCTCTGGAAAACTGCAAGCTCTCAAAAATCTTATCCATGGGGTCTCTCACACTGCACACACCTAATTAAAGGATTTGTCATCATCCAAAAATACTGTAATATGTCAGTGGTCTGCTTCCTCCTTTTCTCTGTGGCACTGAAATCTCAACATGCAATTTCTGTATTTTCCCTACACTATTCAAAACCAATTCCACAAAACCAAACCAAACCAAACCAAATCAAATCAAACCCAAAAATCCCCCTATCGATCATGACTACAACTGCCAAAAATCCACTACAGTCCTGGACACCCAAGGGCATCCAAGCTGTGCCTGCAACTTTGGCTTTCACTTAGGAGTGATCCAAGGGGTTTAGGAGCTGATGGAACCCACACCAATAAAAGCACAAAGTAATGTAACAGCTGCGTTTCCGACATTAGCGTTTGTATAAATACAGCATCTTTCACACTAGGTCAGAAAACAGTGTGTATTTTTGTAAAAATAAATCTGTTTTCTACAGCAAGCAAACCATTAGAGAATATAAAACTCTTTAGTTTGTGTACTTCTCACCTCCTTAAAATTTCAGAAACAACGGAAGAGCACATGCGTATGTATACACACACACAGACACGCACACGTGTCAATTAGACAAATAATGCCAAGAAATTATTAATGTGGTCTATCTGGTACACTATGAAAGAATTATTCATTTTAAAGAATAAAATAATTGCCAAAAAGAAAGCTATTTTGAGTGCATCCTGTACCAAAATACTCAGCAGGGTTTGAGAGAAAAACATAGGAGAAATTCTTATTATTCTAAAATAAGAATATAGTTACACACTTACAGTGTAGCTGAGATCCTTTGTTGCTCTTCATCTGTTTTCAGAGCTAGCTACAGAGAAGTTTCCCATAGGCTACATTGCATCCATGATTAAAAAGGTATTTAAAAATCCCAGAAAGGGACTTACCAAATTACCCTTTGATTACACCGAATGCTTTACAGATAGGTCACTGCTCACTTGCATCCAGAACTTAATGCTAAAGGAAATAATTAGTGAATGAAATAGCTATTTTGTCACATGGAAAGTGCTTTATACCTTGCAAATTGTTGGGAAAAAACAGGTAAGTCCTCCAACCCCCAACCCTGTTGTAACTATGATATGATTGAATAAAGGTGCTAAAAACATACTATTTTTTTTATCCAATAGAGTCATAACTGAGATGCTTGTAAGTATGAAGCACATGAGCAAGTCAGAAAAAAGTATTTGATTCAGATAAAAGGCTTCAGCTAAAAACTTGGAAATTGCATTTCCTTGCATCTTTGTCCATATCCGAACCTTAGCAGTGCCTGAAGGTGGTGGGATTCATCCTATGCTTTCACTGGGTGGATGGTCCTCACCCAATCACTGTATAAAAATGTTTATTTGTCCATTTTGAAGCTAAGATTCAAATGAGATTTCAGAGCATGACTACATTTGCAGTCAGGTTATCATTGCTCCTTTACTAAATACTAAAGCCATGGAGCAGCATGTCTCTAATTGTGGAAAACATTCTTAATAAATCAATTACAGTTGCATTTTAAAAATTATTTAAAGAGTGGTAAAATATTTTGCTTAATAAAATAATCAAAACTGACTGAAAAATTTATTTACGAAAACAGTCAGAACCAATTTTTTAAGAGTTTAAAAAACCCTCCAACCAAATTATGACATGTTCTTCTCAGATTAATTTCCAGCAACTGACAATTTTATGCTGTTTGCACCACATTAGTAGTTGTGTAGGCTGAAAAAGGAGGTTCATAAACAACTATTTTTTTTGGTGCTTATTAGTATTCTAACTGTGGAGTCTTTTTCAATTATTCCAGACCATCTTCCCCTCAATACTTTATGTGATTTTTTAAAATGTTTATTTTAGGAGCTGCGTTTTCCTGGTAAAGTTTAATATTTTGAAAACATTTCCATGTAAAACATGCTTCTGCTCTCTGCATGTGTCTTACCCAGGATGGCATTTAAAATAACCTTCCCAACTGGATTTCCAAGGGTCAGATGCAACTTGGCAAGGCGGAGACAATGAACTGATTATACCTTTGCGTTTGGTTTGGGGCGATTGTTTGCAGCCAGTGCAGCTGAAGAGTTAAAGCCATGTGCTGAATTTAAATCCATAAACATGAACGATGGTGCCAACTTGGCAGCGAATCCTGCATTCAAAAGGGAACGGGGCTCCCTGGCTGCCCCAACAGAGGCAGCAGGAGGAGGGGGAGCCTCTGCCTCTCCAGTCTGCACATGCGACGCCCCTGTGCCTACACCCCCAAACAGCCCCTACTTTGCAGAAAGTCTCTTTACAACAGAACAAGAAAGGTCACAGTTTGCATTTCAATGAGCATATTAAAAGGAGATCTGGCATTTTTTTATTCCTTCATAAGAAAATTCTCAGATCTCAAGCTACAGCTATAAAGACAAGTGGTTTTTGTAACTGAGTTTAAATCGGTCCAACTCAAGCAGGGCTTACGGGTTTCAGGGTAATGGGCTACAGTGAGCCAGCCTGGAAATATGATGTCAGCTCCCAGCAAAACTGCAATAGTATCCTACACAATGCTTTCAGACACACTATTTAAAATTCAAAATGCTGCTTGGAAGGAATCGAATTACAGTGGATAAATCTATATTTCATTGTAAGGACTGCAAAGGCCATACTTCCTCCAAAATCAGAGGACAAAAAACAAAGCTAAGGAAATGCTTTCTTTGGGAAAGACAGTCTTTTTAGTACGTATTTTAAGCTTGATTGCAAGCTCTCAAAAGATCAGGCTGTTGGTGATATACCAAAGTTTTCAGGGGATATCTTTATGAGTGTACATTAAAGCTATATGAACATCTTTCAATGTTGTGAATCGTAAAAGATGCCTATTCTTTGTCAGTCTGTACACAAATGAAGATCACCACACCATCTTTGCATCTAACTAAGCAGGAAACATTTCAGGATGTAACCCAAACATACCTAAATAGAAACAGAAAGAAAAAAGAGCACCCAAACCCAAACCAGAAGGGAGATTAAGCTAATGCAATGTTTTCTGTTAAAGGACAAATGTCATCTTTTATTCAGCTGGACTCTTTTTCACAGAAGAGAAAAACCCGGCAGCACTCCAGTGCAGTGGTGAGCAGTGCCCTCTCACTGCCTCCAGACGCACGGACATTTGATTTGCTGCTGATTAGTGTGGGCAAAAGAGGGGGGGAAAGCTGGCATCAAGTCACATCCTCCATCTTAGTCCCAGCTGGTACCAAGCTCTGAAGAAACAAAGCGACTTCAGACTGTGCGATCATATATTCATGACCAAGAAGAAATATAAAAACCAGCACGTTTGAATTCCTGACAACCATAGAAGAATAGTGCATTGGCATGTTGAATTTTTCCAGCCAGCCTTTGCTGACCTATAAACCTTTGTGACTGGAACAAATGCAAATAGAGCTGACTTGCCTCCCAAACTACTGAAGGGTATTCAAGCCGAGTTGTGTCTAACAGGCTAACAATAACCCACTGTCCCACCCATGCAAAACACACAGTCTGGGAAAAACAGCTTTAGAAAAGCACTTGACAGAGACATAAAGTGCAGACTACGCCAGGAAAAAAAAAGCCATCTTTCTTATCTTTTTTTATACTTCACCTAAAATTCCACAATATAAAGTAATATGGAGTAAAATTATCTAGCTATTAAAAGAAGAGCGCACAGTTTTGAAAACAGGCTGGAAATTGGCAGGCGAAAAAATCAGGGGCTGCAGTGTTGGAAGTCCCATCAACTTCAGCCACCAAAATTCATGCCCTAAAAGCAAACTTACAGTAAATGACAAACCTAAAAACTGGTTGTGTGCTAACCAATTGCATACTAGCGCTGAACTACACCACACTTCAGGAAAAGTGTATTCAGAATAAAAGGTCTGCTCGACTACAAAAATTCCTGGATATTTCTCTTTAAGTGATCACTGTTCCTGTGTTGTTACTCAGTGAAGGGAGATAACTGACGGTATTGACTACTCCAGCTTCCATATAGGCCCAGAAAAAAAGCTACAGGCGATGAAGATCCAACTCATACAGTAACTCAACAAAATCTTTTCCAATCAGAGAAAGGAAACAAGGCACTGCTGTAGGGCATTTACTCAGTGAAACAAGTAATTTCTTTTCATGAGGGAGCTAAAATGGGGAAGTGGGAGACTCTTTTCCCAAGTATTTGCATGCCCTCGCTATTCTTGTATTTGACTGAGTACAGGTCTGTGACTGAATGGGACCAAGCAGCCTTCTCTTGGTCTACCTTCACCAGAGGCCAGTTAAAGCAGCCTCAGTCCCTGCGCAGATGGAAAAGGCTGAACAAGAGCACAGGAACGCAGTGGGAATGTGGTGCTACCTTGGTGCTCCTGCTGTGTGTTAGGCAGAACCACTAGGGATGGAATCTGGCCCTAGACTTCAGCCTGAGCACTTCCACCTTATCAGATAAATTTGTGTGTTTAATTTATCCTCCCTTAATTCAGGTATTCATCCATGTAATTCCCTGAAGCTGTGCATGTAAGCAGTGAAGAAAAAGGGGCACCTCATGACGAGCACTCAGATCATCAGCTGACTGTGCTTGGAAGCTGGGCTGAGCAAACTCCTGATCTGGTACTGAGATTTAGTCCCCAGATCTCATCTTCCTAAGCAGAAAGAATCCAGGCCAGAGCACCAGTCCTACAAGCAGCTGCCACCAGTCTTTTTGCATTCAGCGAAATACTTGCGTGTCTAAAATTGATTGTGTGCAAATGCTTGGATTCTGAGCATGACAGATACATTTCTGAAACTTTTTCAACATCTGGCTTTTAAGAACAGAGTGTTAAGGAAAGCTGAGAAGATTTGTCTCAAGTTTCCATTAAAGCGCGTATGACATACAACCATTTCATAAACATTCCCCCGTTCCCTCATAAAAAAAGCAGAAGCAACTGGCAGCCAGAATACCTTAAAAGATATCACAAAAAGAGAAGCTCACATTTCTATCACCTGGGAGAAAAAGGTAAGGCAGAACCCTTGTAAGAGGCTACTGAATCTGCACAGGAAGAAGGAATTCTCTTCTGGACCAAATGCCAATGTACGTGCGCACTGGGAGGTTTAAAGCAGAGTCTGGCTGCATGTGGAATCACTTCAGAATCACTGACTTACATGCAGTGACAGACGCAAAAGATGTACAAAATAAGTAACATATCTGTGGGGAATTCCCAGCAATGGACTTAAAAATCTGCCTTTTTGGCATGTTCCTTATGAAAGGAGATCCATACCCCCAACTCTCTTGGACATCCAGGAGATTTGGGCTTGCAGCAGCCCATGGGGTGTTTAGGCTGGAATTCATCCCATGAGTAGCAGCTGCCTCTGTTAGGAACCAAGTGTGACTTGCCTTTTGGGCTGCTTGTGCAGCCAGAAGAACAAGACACAATGATAGGAGTGGTCTTCTGAGGTGAGAGAAGGCATTCTCCACCTCTAGAGCCATTACAAGAGGATCCTTGATGACCTCAAAAGACAAGATGTGACATCCGGAGGCTGAAGCTTTCTATCCATAGTCTTCTGCTATAAAGCAAAAACATATCCCAAAAATAAATTCCACTACATTGAAACTGCAAATGGTGAAACAAAACCAGGCATTTCATTGAAACTCACTGATGGTCGTCTCTTCCTTGCACTTCTGCATAAATGTTATATCCTCTAATTGTATTTTGTTTTTGAATACTTTTTCAGTGGCATTGGTATTGATCCTAATTTGTCTGGATTTGCAGCATTTATAACCATTGTGGGGCTAAAGCCTGTAGAAAGACAAATATGAGAATATGAAAAGCATGCTCTTCCTTTGGTTTTTCTCAATCCATGTTTGCTAAAGGTTTTACTGTTGCAGTGTCAGCAATATTCTGCCTTGTGATGAAATCAAGGATGAAGAATGAAGCCAAATTACCATTATTTTGGCTTAGAAACAACTAGCAGATCGTTCTGCAAAAACAAAGATGTGTAAAAAGTCTCTATTACATTTAATGTAACGCAGCAAATTTATTCTGTGGATTAAAAGGAGTTTACCTCTGAAGTGTACATTAAAATTCACAGATTTCAAGGACTTGCTTCAATGTGAAAAACAACTACGCTTTTTCTTTTTTTAAAATCTTTTCCTACTACAGTTCCAAGAACTTGAAGGGTCAGATGAGTTTCAAAAGCATTAATTTATGTAAAACTTTCATCTGATCCTTGCTAACTGTTGAAATATGGAAGCAGGCAAAGCACATCTGAAAGGTGAGCTCCCAGTACACAGGGCTGTGGGATGTCTCACACATCTGCTAGAGGCCTTTCGGAAACGCACAGGCTCTGTTTACTCAAACCAATCAAATCTGACACAGAAAAGCCTGCCTCAGTCTCTCCTGGGTCGGGGCACTGCTCCATGCACCTCCTGGCTCTCAGTTCACATCACCTCCTCCATCTGGTCATTTGTAGGACCGTGTGTGGTGGGGTAGAACACTTTTTCCCACAGGTCTGCCCCACTGGACAGCTCCACGACTGATTACAAGTAAAGCTAATAAAGTAGCGGTAGACACCGCAGTTCTCTTCATTCTATTTTTCATGTCCTTATTCTTTTTTAAAAGCACTGAAAATTCTTACTAATGCCAAAGACAGGCATGACAAAGCCATTTAGTCTTTCATGACCAGTGACAAGACCAGCCTGTGGGCCCACAGGAGATACTACGAACACCCAGCCAGAAGAGCATGAACTCAATGATACTTCACACAAGTGTCATGTCTTACATGAAGCTGGAGCGGGGAAATAAAAGGCCTTCATAACATTTTTTTGAAACAGCAGATTTTTTCAGTGATCCCTTTCGAACTTCTGCAAGAATACCTGTGTAGGTGTTTCAGTCAACTGAACTTTAAATTTAGACTAAATGGCCGTTTCAATCGAAGGGTTCCTTGAATGAGTTTCTTCATATGAGACGGAGAAATCATCAACAGTAGAGATTAGATATACTACAAAAAGGTATTAATCAGAATGCTTTGCATGCTATGAAAACTTCAGCAAGCTAGGAAGGCCACAGATGAGACAAATGCAAACCCAGCACTAGAAAAAGGACGCTCACATGGGGAGCTTTACACATACTGTAAGCTCAAGAATGAACTCAGAAAACCACCTTTTAGGTCCACTGTCCTGAAACTCTCAGCCAGTCGTTTTCTATTTCTAGCAGGCTGTTGCTTTTTTTGAATCCCAAAGGCAACACAGATTTTCCACCCATTGCTGTATGAAGACGGCCCAGGGTTTCCTTCTGCCACTCCCTACTGCAGCGCTGTCAAGGGTGAAACTGGGCTTACAATTATGAGACCAGCAGAGGTTGCTGGTTTCCTCAGCAGCACTTCATTTTAGAAATGCTAAAGGACAGAGGCTTGAAAAAGAACATTTCTGGAGAATTACATTTGTTGCTCGCAAGGCAAGCCAGAATTGATTTGGGCTAATAAAACCAGTTATCAGAGGAACAAATCAAAACCACAAACCTCTTTTCCTGACTCACAGCTACAACACTACCACCATGTCTTGGTTATACACAATAGAACAGCCCTAACACCTTAATTCAATGCCTGCCCTTGACTCAAATCAAGTGCATGGGAGAACTGTCCCAAAGACCCAAACTAGGGATACCTCTGTTCCCATTTCCCTGCTGATACTGACTCCAGCCTGGAATGGACTCTCAATCCATCGAGAGCTACAGACCCACAAAGTGCCTGCCAAGTGGGAGAGCTTCTCCAGCTTTCCTGACACGTGAGGAGTACACGTGCAGCCTAACATCCTCTGAGGCTTCCAGCCCATACATCTTTGTGCACTTTTTAGAATTTTCTGTGCTGTGGATTTGGAAGTCTCCTTTCCTTACAAAGAAAATGATCACTGATAGACAGTTTAAGCATGTCTGATTAGTAAATGTGAGAAATCATACCTGTTCTTGTGCTCCTGTGAGCTGGCAAATTTTCCCATTCACTCACTGTTCAGCTTTAGTTTAACTCATCCCTATTTGAACAGAAGAGCATTACCCCACTGTTGGGGGTTAGGATTTTTCCTTTTGTTTCTTTCTCTCATGGAATTTTGTCCCATCTGTTGCTATGAAACAGTAACAACCAGTACTTAAGAGAGACCAAAAAAATGGCCAAAGTGAGGGAAGGGTACAGCTGGCTACTCTCTTACCTGGGGGGTTTTCTCTTCGGAAGAGCAAAGATACTGCTAGATTTTGGCTGGGGGCTGAGGGTCTGGGCTTTGCTCCTCTCGCTCTCTCACTGGTCTCACAGGAGGAAGACAGTCGAGCTGTTGCTCACTGTGGGGAGAATTCACTGCCACTGCCAGAGCCCAGCCCTGTACTGCTTCTTCCTTACTGTGGGTGAGCCTCTGCTCATAAGAGCAGCCATTGGACCGGGACCTTATTAACACCTTACCTCACTAGAAAGGACTCTCACCATCTACTCGGGTGCCTCAGGGGAAAACCCGGGACCCCGACCCCCTTCCCCCTCTGAGGGAGCCTCTCCCAGCCATGCTCGGGACCCGGGCTGCTGCTGCCCAGCCCCACCACTTCTCTGCCACTGCTCCAGGTTTTTTGCTACAGGGTAATCCCACACCCCCTGCCTGCTGGGATACCCCGCAGCTCCTGATACAGCTATGGAGTTTCTGATAAGTTTGTCTGCTACCCTAGGTGTGCCCACCTCTGCCGTTCCAGCCGCCGTTCTGAGGTTCCTGCTGCAGCCCATCTCGCCATCCAGAGGGGCACCGGGCCCGGCTGCCCCTGGGGTTTGTAAAGAAAGCCCCTTTTCCATCCTTTCCGCCGGCTTGCCCGCCATTACCCCGTGAGGGAGACAGAACTCGCGCCACAGCGCCCCCTGCCGGCGCGGGGGAATCATCGCACCCGCCCTGCCCGGCCGGGAGCCAACAGCGCCCCCTGCCGGCTGTGACCGGAACTGCACCGAAGGGGAAAGCGCCTGCGGCCGAGAGAGGGCTGTCACTGGGGTCCTGGTTCTGTTTGTTTGCCTTGTTATACACACACATACTAGGAAACAACTGTTATTCCTTCTCCCATATCTTTGCCTGAAAGCCCCTTAATTTCAAAATTATAATAATTTGGAGGGAAGGGAGTCATATGTCACATTTTTCCATTCCAACAGAGGTTCCCGCCTCCCTTGGCAGACACCCGACTTTCAAACCAAGACACCCACACTGGGACAAAAAGAGTAAATCTTGTCCTCAACACAGTATTTTGTTCAGGAATAAAAAGTTCTCCTTAACACAGTATTTTGTTCAGGAATAAAAAGTTCAAATTATAAATAATTCAAGATTTGAATTCTGCATCTAATTCTATGCAGACAGGCTTGTTTAGATGAGGTGTTAAGAACAAGTAAAATAAATAAAGAAGGACTGTAGATAAGATTTCATCCAAACTCAGCCTCAAAAATTGCTTAATATTTGGGGAGTGGTTTGGATTGAACTGTTATCACTAAGGCAGTTAGGTTTCATTCCCCAATCTAAAAACAGAAGGTTTTTTGTACGAGTCCGTTCTGGAGAGTGGTCACCTCTCATATAAACTTGCGCGCACTTGGTAAATCTCTTCTATAAAAGGGACAACCCATATTAACACTGCATTGCTCAGAATATTATAAGCAAGAACCTGATAGAAGTATAAGTGACTAGTAAATTTTAAAAGGGACAGTGAGAGAAGGTATTCTTTCAGGAGGAATGCCATGGAAGGGTTTTGCTACAGGATTTGGGGTGTGAAGGCATTTTGGAGCAACCAGTGCTGATGAAGCTCTGTCAGATTGAGTCACACATGGTTATAGATATAAAAGCATGGATCTCTATACAAAAAATAGATGTTTATCAGGTGCAGCAAACTTAAAAGCAGTAATTTCCCATTAATTTAAACAGCAAAACATAGGGGGGAAAAATAAATTTTAACACTTCTGATAAGATCATCAAAATTTATGCCTTTGATAGTTCTAACATGTTGTAGTAAAAACCTTGGGTTTGACTTCTTTTTGTTTTGTATTTGATGCAACCTCTGTGGCTTCTGCTGTGTCATAGACAGTGTTTTCTTTGAAGAAAAGTTAAATTGGTTCATTTTTTAGTTTAGTGCACTAATTTCCAGGAAAGTCTTTTCTCAGTTACATTTGCTAATATTTTTCTAAGAACATATTTATTCTCCATAGTATTATACACAGTGTTTCCCTTGGGCCGTTTGTCCTTATTTTGTAAGGCAAAGGGGACAATATAATTCTTCGGAAAAATGAATTGCTGCATCTCCCCAGGACAACTGTACAGCTCATTCTTACCTCCAACCCAACAGCACGGGCAACAGGACAGAAATCCTGCACTGCTTCCATCAGATCACAGGCGATCTAAAGCATCTTCCTCCAGACTGCACTTTCTTCTGTGCCAAATGTAACATAAGCATCCTGCATTAGTCAGCCCAAAGGTCAATTTTGGGCAAGATGTTGCCATGCAGACTTGTGAGTGCTGGAGCCAGGACTCTCACAAGCCCCAGACCCATTACAGTAAGGTACCAAACTGTGTTTAGCTATTCATTCTACACTGGTGCCACCAGTTCCTACTTGAATCACATGACACTGAGAGAGCAGATACTAAAATGGTTTATGCTGAGAAAGCTAATGGATCCTGAGGAATAGTATGTTGTCCTATTACAGGGGCATTGGTTCAAGTTTCGGTGTTGGCTTCAATGAAAGTAGGATTCAGCCTCCTAATTTCTGGTCTCTGCTGTAAATCATGAATTACATATCAGAGCTTCAGGAACTTGAAGTAAATGTTAAGAGATTTGCACAATTAGCATGAGACTCACTTGAGTGTGACTAGGGAGACAAGTCTTTTTGATTATTCATTCAATTAATTTAAGATGTTTCTTGTGTTCTGATGCTTTCTCCAATATTCCCATAAGTAAGTTCATGACTGAGGTAAAAGACTCTTATTTTTAGAAACATGGTCAGACCCCGCGTAAGTAGCAGCACTGTCTGTCACAGCACAAAGTGGGAAGCACACAAGGTTATATGCCGAGTTGTACAAAAAGGTTGCCTGGCCAAACCATTTGGAATGGATCATTAGGAAGTCTCCAAACGCTGCACGGAACAGCCAAGCAACACAATCCCCCTGATTGTTCTGCACGGGGCAGTGTGAGCCTGCCTGTGAGGTGGGGGCAGTTCCCACGCCTGCCCTGGGCTGTGGTAAATCACCTCCGTCGTTCCACGTCCCTGAGCTCGGGCTCCGCCACCGTGTGCTGGGGACACCCCGACAGCAGGGGGGGCGTGCATTTCATATGCCTCATTGCCCTGGCAGAGGTGCCTATTAATAAAATACTGTAAATTAGCCTCACATTTAAGAGAAGCATTTTCATTTCCAGCCTGTTCACTCACAGATGACAATATAGAATAAATTTAAGTTACTTTTTCTGAGATTGTGGCAGACCACACTAGAAACAACTGAATCAGGAAAAAAGTAAAAGAATTCACATACAGTCCCAAATTAAATCCCTGAGTAAATACATGGAGTTACATCCTTCCTTATTTCAAGAATCAATTTATTTAGTTATTGCCAACACTGGGAAGAACATAAAAAATACAGACATACTCCAGACAATCTTCTTGATTGTTTTATATATTTAGATTTCCAGACATTCATACTTTAGTTTAGTCCCTAAACGACTCTACCTATGTAACAATTTTTTTTGAGGCAACTAAAATACTGGTATGCCCTTGCTGTAGACAATCTTCTGGATGGTTTTAACTACTGACTTCTTCTATGTGCCTTTTAACTTAACATTTCTGTATACTGCACTAAGACCATTTAAGAAAAGACATTAGCTAAACTGAGAACTACAGGAAATGATAAGAGAGCTTCTACATTAAATACTCCAGGACCCTCAAAAACTACAGGAGTCTCAAAAATCCTTCTATGTTGACGTGAACACGTTTTCTTCAACAACTTTCTGTTGTGGAAAGTTTATTCATCCTTTCCTTGCTTATTTTTAGTGTAACACAATAGCAACAGAGCCTTGCCTTCTCTCTGTGGCCTGATTGTCTTAGTTCAATTCTCCATTTTGCTTTTTACAGGGTGATTTCATGCTACTACATTTATGTTTTCTTGTGTTTTAATTTCTAGCACAAATATATAAAACACATGGATATATGAGACAACTCACAGTTGTGCTTCAGGAGCATCATAACGGGCTTTGGAGGAGACTGAGTTTCTGTATCTGAATTGATTGCATCTGGATATTGGGTCCACGTGTGCTGGAAAGAGGTTTCTAGATGGAATCCTTCTCACTTATCCAGATCATGTATGAAGCACCCAGATAACAACAACTTAATAGTGAAAGAACACAGAAAAAAAAAAGTCCTATTCACTCTGAAAGAGTGTTCAGAATAAACCACCACAATATTCTACCCTTCCTTCATTCATAGCACGTCCCTGTGTTAGAATGCTCATGGTATTCATCTGAGGGAAAGAAAGATGGGTAACTTTACCTCATATGAGAATATGACAATATGTGTGTCACAGGGAAAATACAATTTCATTGTATTCTATTCATGAATTACAGGTTCAATCTGAAGACATTATAATAACCCTATATTACACACACACACATATAAATAAAATATGCTACTTGTGAGGATTATTCTTTGGTCTAAACTGGATGAAAATAAACATGCAAGGTAAATGTCCAACATCCTTCTATAGTATAATTTCTTCCAGCAAAACCCAGCATTAATTTATGCTAGAAATATTTCTATCTGCCCTTTTTTTGAAACATGGAATGCACTTTATTATCTCAATGCTCTTTTTGTCAGGCCACGTTCCCTTGGGTAGGAGGGGCTGTTTCCCAACACAAGAACAGACAACTCAAGAATTTGGAGCTCTACACTCTTAAGTGGAATAGACATTGCCAAGCCCTTTCGGGTCACATTTTTTGAAGGAGATCATCTTTCTTAGTCAGGGCCTGTTTTGCAAAGCACCCAGCTCTCACACACACAGAGTGGGCGAAGTTCTAAAACACTGAGCTTCTGGGTGTTGACCTGTTTTTCAACTCTTGCTCCAGCTCCAGGTTTTGAATACTGCAGATCCTGACCTCTTGGGTTTTTGGCTGTAGCATACAAACACCATTAAATTTCAGAAAGCTGTAATGTGGGTGATGGCAAATCGTGTGGGACTAAACACTCTGGCGGAAAAAAACTGCGGAAGTGAGCTCTTGGTGAGCTGGAGTGTCAAGAGCCCAGCTGTTACTGTCAGATGAGCAGGCATCCTGATTAATTTACAGAACACGATACATCACAATGAAAGACACAGACCAATGTGCTACACTAACTGTATTTGTAGTGGCAGAAATTATTCATCAGTTTTGTAAATCCTCCAAGGACAACTTCTGCCTTGCCTGATGCAGAGGGGAATACAGAATTAACTACAACAGCAGCTGCCTTAGCCATGTATTTCTTCGCATTTATTACTCTCATACTGTGGAACTGCAGTATTTTTTTCTTAAGTCAAAAAGCAGATTTAAAGGATCTGTGTTAATCTGTGGCTTCTGTAACAGTTTTTATAAGCAGCCACAACAAACACCCGCACTACGCTTAAGTAACACGCATTAAGGGATTTACCAGACTGTCCTTGGAACTTCATGAAATTTGGTTTGACTTGGAGAAGAAATCTCGCAACTTCAACACTTGTAAAATTTAAAATGCTTTGCAAAAGACACCATCAAATGCCACAACCATTTGATGCATGCTGAGTTATTCAGTACCTACATGGAATTTCTGTTCAGGTCAATAAGAAAGGATAAGAAAATGTAGATAGTACACCTACTGATGGGGTCTTGGGAAAACAAAGATGTAGTCTTATGAGAAAAGACAAGTTTTTCATATTTATTTCTCTGAAACTGCCTCTTGCAAAATAATTCAGATACAAACCAAAAGGTATCAAAATTCATTTGGCACAGCACATGTACACTAGTGTTTATATCCCAATATTTGTATTTCGATACTGGAGTTGAGCAGCCACTTCTTAAATATCCTAACCTGAGTGTCCCTTTGCTTCACTTACACTTTCTGGGTTTTCCCCCCGGTTTTAAAATGCAGATGTCTGACGAAGGGGGAAAACATTGTTTCACATTATCTTTAATGAAATGTTAGTTTGATGAAAGTTTGCTAAATAAAATGACAAGATTGTTATTTCTCCAGGGGCGGTTCCATTCCTACAGATCCTCTTCCTGCCACCCTTGTGCCATATGACTGGAATTTCAAGGCAGAGAAACTTTGCACTGTTTTACTGTCTGAACTTTGGGATAGCTTCCTGTGCATTTCTAAAGAGTTCCATAGGCCAAAATCCTCTGCTGAGTAGCACAACAAAAGCTGCTACAAGACAGAAACAACAGAAGCTTTCTCATTCCTGCTGCCTTAGTATAAAACTCCACATACAACCGACTTAGTTAAGGCATTTAGGAAAACAATCACTCTCTGCACTGGATTGTCATCCACATATCAGTTATTCATTTTTATCCCTTTACTTTCAATTAAGTGGCTAAAAAAACTGCCTTCATGAAAAATGTTATGCATATTTATCATCCCGTGTATTTATAAATCTTTTTCATTGCTTCTTGTGCTTAAGAATGGAAGAGATGTAATTTGTACACCAAGTTCTATCTGCACACTAAATATCCTGCAGAAGTCACACAGAATGGAGATGCTGTGGTATAACAGCTTTATCTCTACCCTGCTAACCATGAGACCTCGAAACTGTGAAGTCCAGAGCAATATAGATCATCAGAACTGAATGCCAATAAAACAGTAACACCACACCTGGCATCACTGTATCTTCTGCATATACACTGAAAATACCATGAGCTTTGTTATTTTTCCTCTCTTACACTGTGGTACGTCCTACTCTAAAACCTCAGAAGTGAAAGGAAAACAGAAACAGTATATTAAAAAATTGTTGACTATAACCCAGTATAGCTTTTTTTAATGTGCAAAACTCATGACTTGAAGACCGTTCTCTGAACAGTAACTGGTAACAAGTGCCGTGTGCCCCAAGAGCTGGGTCCTCCCCTCTCCAGCAGGAGACTTGTTTCGTGCAGAACTTACAACCTGCCACTGCGCCACTGACTGCTGTGGACTCCCGGGCATTGGGCCAAAATAGTTTGGGGGAGAAATCCCACATATTCAAAGGGGGAAAAACATTAAATAGGTCCCTGGCAGAGACAAATATCTGCATGTGTGTTTTGTTAAGGGTAGCTTTAAACTACAAGAAGAGATTGTGAGAGTCCTTTCAGAGATTATGTATCAATGAACCAGCTACACAGTCCATGGCCAGTTATGGTTTATTTATGGATATTGGTGTGCACACGTATACATGAGGACACTACATGCCCGCACATCAGAATAAACTGGCATTGCAGAACTACTGAAAAAATGGGATGATCCTGTTACTATGGCTCAAGAAATACGTGTTCCCTTCTCCTGACAGCGAAACTTGCCTTGGGAACAAAGCCTGATAATATTCAGTGAGCGTTATCCTCCAAGGGCCTTAGACATTGCCAAATTATATTTCTTAATTAACTCCCACCATCTCCATGCCCATACCATCTACTTTCACACAGGACTGAGTGAGCTGGTCAGCCAAACCTGATGAGTTTCTTCTCCTGTATACGTAAGAGGAAGATTCAGGCAAAATCACGACCACTAGAGAATACCACGGGAATTTGCCATAAGCATCTCTATTAATCACAAAACTCAGATGAGTACTGAAGGAGAAAAAAAGATGGAAAAGTTTAAAGCTATGATCATCCTTTTTCCTGTTTAGGCAGTACTTAGCACAATAAAATAATGCCTCCTTATCAGTATGACAAATACAGAAATAGCTCTAAAATCCCTTCTGGACTTCGATGGAAAGTTCTGCCTCTGCACATTAGGCTGTACTACTGTGGGAGCAGCAAAACCAGAATACATGGAACAAGAAGAATGCTTTTGTTTCCAAGTTTTATCTAGAACCATTTAAATTAGAAAAACGTAAGGGAAACGGAAGGGGTAGTTTTGAGAATCAATTTTTAATTATAACTTTCTAAATGTCCACAATGTACTGTTATTCTCACATCTTGTTTTCTAAGGCAATCTAACAAGTGGTGCCACAGGTGATACAATTAAATTATTTACCAGTACCATCAGGGATGGTAGTTTTCTGTTAGATGGGCAGATCCTACCATGCCAATACTCACTGCAAGTGCATCTCTGAAAACACATCTCTGGCTCCCAACACTCTGTGAGGCTGATCAAAATCTTGTATTATTTTGATTTTCCAGCAGTTACACCCTTTGACTCCACTGTGAGACTGGAAATGTTTACACACTAAAACAGAGAGTGAGAAAAAGCTGCCCTAATGTCCTGATTCCTGTCCACAGGAGCAGTGTGGCCAGCACACCAGCCAGTCCCTAGCACTTAAGACTCTCAGAACGGTGGGAAACAGCTTTAAGAGCGGCCAAAAAGGTCTGAACACACATCCGGGATATTGTCCCAGTCAGAAAATGCAGTCCTTTGACATAGAAATGCATGAAAACAGCAATGTGCTACTCAAAACAATGGGTGAGAGAAAAAGAGCTGACAAAATACTCAAATTGAGTAAAAAGACAAACATATTTGCTGTGTTCTCTCCGCTCCACATACCCTTAGAACCCCATACTCAAACAGAACAGACTTCTCTGTCACGGAAGAAAAGAAAGAGCCAGAAAAGACCAATGAAATCAGTTACAGAAAGAATCACAAAAGATTACAGGGAAATCAAATGTTAGATATAAAAAATACAGAGTTACCTAATTCAAATCTACCTCCTCATAAACTTTCTTACTTCCAGTGAGGAAGAATGACAATCCCATCTGTGCCTTCCTGCCTCGTGTGTGTAACATGCTTCCACTCAGCTTACTTTACTTATGGGAGATATCAGACCATGTGAAAAGCAAATGCTGGGATTTCCTGACTTGCCTGATACTGTGGTAAATTGTTCTCCAGTCCTAACCAAATTCAAAAATATTTCCTAATACTGAAAAAAATATGCCGAGTCTTGATTATCATCACAACGTAAGTCATGTTCTGGAAAGGGTATGTCCCAAAGACAAAACATGTACAGTAGCTATATATTTAAAAGTTGGGGAAAAGGAGCTCTTCTAATCAGTTCTTTAGTTTTAAAAGATTACTAAAAGATATTTTGTGAAAGTACTATGGAAGATAATTTAAAAATGGCAATAAAAAATAATTTGCCTTAGGTGAAAGCTCTTACATGGTTACTGTTCATTAACTTCAGTTTAATAAGCACTCCCACAAGAAAGGCTTTGCTGGGCTGGATCTGCCCAAGTTTGGCACAGAATACTGTACTAAAGAATTTCAAGATGGGAAGTGTAGAAACACCAAATAAAAAGTTTGCATTTGGGACTCTGGCTGAATAATAAATAATAAAATAATAATAAATACAGTTTCTGTGAGCCAAGAGCACCCTTTGAGAGCATGATTTTGTCCAACATCTTTTGATAATTTGCTGTGGGAGGAGCTAAGAAAAGGAAAGCTAGTGATTGGGAGGTGAGGGAACAGGAGAGAGGGAAAAGTTTAAGCCTGTCTCTTCTGGCAGCTATTACATAAGGGCAGCAAGCAGGTAGGTATGTCTGGAGAGCTCAGTGTTACAGCGCACAAGTGACAGGGCAGTTGTGTCATGCACTGCTGTCACTTCTGACTTGGTGGTCTAATACCTGACACACGTTTCAAAAGCAGTTGAATCTCCTACAGATTATATAGAGATTTTTTCCAAATGCATGCTAAAACCGATTATCACGTCTCAACCTTTTACTCAGAAAGACATATTTTGTCAAGTGGGCCAGCAAAGTCTATTTATAATGTTTACTTCATGACCCTAACGTTAAATAGAAGGAGTTCTGTTTGTGCAGTACTCCAAACATGCCATATTGCAAATATAGGCATGCGTCACCTGGGAGCCTTGCTCATTCAGGCCAGGGAGTGCAGGTGCAGACACTGGAGGTGATAGCTATTTCTTGGCTTCGCTCTGAGGTGGGAGCAACACCTCTGCTGCTCAGCAAGCATGCTCCTTATTGCCATTGTGCTGCCCGTTGTCAGATTCCTAGAGGGAACAGGTCTCTCTGGAAAACTTTGTGAAGTCCTGCCTCACAGCTAGCCTTCCAAAGATGAACCCTGTTCAACAGGACCCTGTTTGCACAGAATGCAAGTAGGTTCAAACAGTTATTATAAAAATAAAAAATCCAAGGTATCTACAACTTTGATTTGCCTCTTAGCTGAAACATAAGACATTAAAATTAAAAGGTCACAAGTACTGCTAGCTCCTCTTCATATCACTTTTCCAGAACAGAAGAGAGATGAAGTGGCCTCAGGCTTTGGCCAGAAGGGAGAGACAGATAGGGGGAAAAAAGATTTATTTGTTCAAATACACCATTTATCATGCCTTAATTAAATACAGCTCAGGAATTTCCCCAGAGTTGTACAGGGAGGACCAGAGTGCTTGTGATGGACATTTAGGATTCACAGCCACAGTGCTGTATCTTTTTATCAGCACAGCATTCCCTAAACAGGCCACTAAATTAATCAACTGGTGCTGACGACTGTTGCTTCACCCTAGTTTGCACCAACCTGCTCTGTCCCACCCAATGGTCTCAGTCTATACCATTATCTATGCTTTGCCTTGGACTTCTCAGCCTGGACTTCTCAGTCATTTAAGCTGTCCTCAAGCTGCTTATTGCCTAAATTTTGATCTTTATGAAACACAGAGAATATTTTCTCTGTCACAAAGACGCGTGAATGCAGCAAACGACCAGTCTGTAACCCTTCCATGCTCAGGTCACGTCTAATTGCAAAGACTGTGTTGGATTGAACCCACTCAACAATTGCTGTGTTGAACTGAACCCAGCATCTCAACAGCTCTGCTCGCAGGAAGGAAGGGAGGCAGCAGTAACTGGCATGATCAAAGCCTCTGAAACTATTCCCTTCTTTCCAGTTTGTAGGGAAAGCAGAGAGGGTCTGGCTTTTAACAGTCATGGAGACTTTTTCATAAAGAGACAGATTAATCATATTCTCTCCAGTAAATGCCACCAGGGAAGTTGGGAGCCGTAGCTGCTACAAACTCCACGTATTTTCTCAGACTCTGCTCCTCAAGCTGTCCATGCTTAATTCCATTGGCTTACATGTGCCTGGACCTTTTTCATGTGCCAGCTGGTATTTACCCCCCGTGTGACACATTGTAGATAAGCTCACACAGACTATGCCCTCTCCCCACTTTCACACAGATTACAGACACTTATTGCAAATAAACAAACAAAACCATGCTATGCAACTGAAGCTCCTCTTCTTAAGAACTGCATTTCTAGGGAAGAAGATCGTAAAAAAAATTATAAATAAATAAATAAATGAAACCACAGAGAGGATTAAAAAATATTTTTCAGTAGTTGCTATATTTATTCAATTCTCTGTTTCTAATAAGCTTTTTTACATACTGAACTGTGATGTAATTTCAGTTTCTGTCTCCATAACATTGTGTTTCCATAGCTCAGGTTAAATTTCTCTTGAGCTTAATTGGAGTCTTTGCTTAACAAGAAAGTGGGGATTGGCCAAAGTCCTAAGGGATAGGAACTGCAGTATGCAGTGACCTCCAGTTCTGATGCAGCACCTCATTCTTACTGCCCTGTGCAATCTTCTCCTCCCTTTAGCAGGAATGTTTTTAAACTTGAGCTCTTCATTTCCAGTTCCAGTGTCGGGGGACTAAATTTGAAAGAGCTTTGGCTTTCATTAGCAAATCATCAGTACCAACAAAACCACAAGCAACAAAAAAAGCACATCAGCATGCTTTTCAGCACCGGCACTGACTGACGTCTCCTCCTTTCCTGAGCTTTTTGTGTTTTGGGGGATTTTTTGTTGTCGGTTCTTTAATCAGTGAAACTAGACTATTGAGCTTTGGGAAGGAAAAGAGAGCCAGTCCTTTCATTTTATAATTAGTGGAAATTCAGTAGGAGCATTAACAGCTGTCTCTTTCAAAGACGCGCTCAGCATCATCTATGCACGAGTTAGAGCACAGACTGGGGAGAAATAGTAGCAACAACATATCTCACATCCACACTGGTGACACACTAGCCATCGGTTCTGACTAAGGGACAGCCCCAGCTCGTCGCTTGGGCAGGCTAGTGGCTTTGTTTAGCTCTTTGAGAGAACATAACTTTTCATTTTTTACTTTCTGATTAACAATGTGGAGGAGAGAACGCATGAGAGAAGCAGACAGAAAGACAGACAGAGTGTCCCACATGATGAGATCAATTAGGCAATCATTTTGGACATGTTCAGACAAAGAAGGTGGTCTCCTTGGAAACTGCAATCACATGCACACACACTCAGAATAACTTCTCCCACATTCTATTCTCTGTTCAGTACAACAAACTTGGATGTAAGCTCCAAGGGACAATCGCACATCCAGTGTTGACAGACTTGTCAGCATTTCCAATGCCACAGAACAGGCCCCCTGCTCTCCTCGCCGACAAATTTACCAAAGACTGAAGAATTAAAAAGCGTATCAGGAGGGTGACAAGGGGCTAGGCAGAGCTACCAATGTTTAAAGACAAAAATGGCAGCATTTTGGAAAGCAAAATGGTATAAAAATACCTCTTAAAATTGTGAAAGGCTTCAGAAAACTCTCAAACATAAAATCAAACAGTTGGAGAAAGTTACATGCCTGAAATGAAATAGTAAGCTTACGACTGGGACAAAGAAAAAACCCAGATACTTAGTAAATTTTTTTTTTTTTCAACTTGAAAAATAAAGGAAACAATTTATATCCACATTTGCAAAAAAATTTCTTCAGATCCCACTGTTCTTATTTACCAAAGTATTTTAATACTGAGACAAAGAAAACCCCACCCCCTTCTGCAAGACAGATATAAACTTTAATGTTTTGAGCAATAAAGTCAGACATTACAAAAACAGGCCTTAACTGTGTTAACTTTTGTACTGACAAAAGGTGGTTGTTTGAAACAGAGGAGAGCATGATTAAAATATTTTTTCGAGAAAGTACAATTACATAAGGTTAGACTCCTCCTAAACACAACGTTTCTGAGTCTTCTCTAACATTAGAAGACATCCTGGAGTTTTTACCGTATTAAACAACCTTCATTGTACTCATTTCTTTGTAGCAAAACTGTCTCTCACTAGAGTGTAACACAGCTCAATTAATATGAGAGGGATATGGTACAGGGTACTGAGACCAAACACAAGCTGGAACACAGTTTAATGTAACAATAGGTGAAATATCTGCCATTGTAATACAGTTTCAATTAACCTCGAAATGAACTTCACTTTTTCAGGCAAAAGGACAAAATTTTGTAATTGGAAGCTTTAAAACCAAGCAGTGCCAACATAAGCAGTGAGAGAGCCAACTAACCCTGGAAGAGATCAGTCACCAGAGCTCCCATTTCACCCTGTACAGAAGTTCCATACTGGAACTCCCTGGAACTCTTATGAGAAAAACTTGGAAATTAATGCAAAATAAGATAGTTTGACACACATATAGGACTGCAACTACTGGCAGAGCCCAAACCTGCCTGAGCAGCTCTGATCTCATCAGCTCATTGTTAGCACTGGAACTAACAATGAGGGAAGATGAATTAGTCCCACACACTGCACCAGTAATTACCCTGGTAAGGACCCTCCTTTTTCAAATGGACCTCCAGATGCCATACTGAATTTTTCCTTTGCTATCTGAAAGCAGATGCAAATTGAAGCAGAATAAATTATCACAAACACTTAAAAAAATATAGAGAAATCTGATCCAAATTTAAATTTTGAGCTAAAGCTGTGCTTTACAATTAGTAGGTCTAATGGAAAGGTTTACATAGGATTTTCTCTGCATTTTGCTTCCCAAGGGAAGCATTAAAAAGGAGGGAGCACATTTATCCTCTCCTGCAGAACAGCTTTCTGCAAAAGGTATGTGTTGCAATTTTTTCTGAACCTTAGCCCAAGACTCCTTGCAAGCACATTTTTCCTGCAAGAAACTAAATCAAACTGCAAAATCTCTACTTCTCTACAGATTCAGCTTCATGACTTCACCTGCTGAGTTTTGCAACTACAACACATCCTGCCTCTAAACTGTAAGCAAACAGGATTAAGAGCACAAATTCCTAAATTCATAAAAGTACAAAGAAAGCATTTTCATCCAAGTAAAAAAGGCCAAAGGTCCAGGGCTCCTGCTGACTTCAGCAGGAGCCTTTAGGGCTTCTGAGATACTGCAGTCCCTGAGCCAGCCTTTGCCTATGACATCACAGTACATGTCATATGTAATCTCAGCATTAGTACAGGGCATTGCTGTGTAAGGATACACTGAAGGGGATTCTTGGACCAGTTTTACATAGCCAGCCCTGCCAGCAGAAGATAAAATTGCTTTGTGGATCTTGCAAATTAGAGCTCTGTGCGCTTTTAATAATGAAAAACTTAGAAGGTGAACTACTAAATTTTTATTTTTAAAATTCCTAATTGTAGGCATTGTATTCTTTTGCCCTGATTTCATGGAAACATTTTTCATATAGAACGGTGGAAATAAAATGTAAAAATTATAGCACTCCCTTCATTTCTCCATTGTGCAGTTGGTCATGTGAAGGATTTGAGTTCTGCACAAGGGTGACCCACCCATTTCAGAGATGCCTCGATTCAATTTGCTGCTCAGATCAGAAGTGCTCACAAATGAGTCACCTGGGCAGTCAGACGTATCATGGGCATTTTCAGCATTCTGCTGGCAACTTGCTGCCTAACATGAATACAAGAGGGGAACGTTTTGATTCTCAATCTTTGCACAGGGATGATATGATGCCACAGTTAAAGCAAATGTCTCCATTTCAGCAGCTGATGCAACCCCTTGGCAGCTCTCTCTTCCATCACCTCTCAGATGGAAATCTGGGCTGCCAGGATTCTTTACACTTCCCATTCTCCTCTAAATGGCTGACTCACAGAGATGGAAACATGACACGGACACTGTGGTGGGATCACTGCTTTTTCTTAACCACAGACACGTAGGGAAACGTGAAATGGGTTAGAAGTCTGATGGTGTTGCCAAAGAGTCAATTAGATGCTTTCTTGGACAACCCTTGTAGAGCTTGTGATGAGTCACCTGGACACGGTTCACTCCTATCCTCTAGTACAAGCCTGCTAAGAATTTAGCAGCACTGGCCCAGGTAACCTGACCAGGTTGCTTTCTGCTGCTTTCATTTTCATGGACAGAAAAAATCAAGGATACCCTGATTTATGTCCAAAAAGTATTTTGTGTTGCTTCCCAGAGAAGGAAAATTGAAGGTGCCTAATTCTGGATTGCTGAGATTGTGTTCCCCGTTCCCCGAAGGCAGTGGGAAAAAACAAAAAAATCCCAGGTTTCAGTGAGCACTGGATCAGGCAAAGAGACCTTCTAAAGTGGCATATCAAACCAGAAATATATGAGGGGCTATTTTTCTCGTAAAAGGATAAGCTGCTAATTAAATAACACACTGTCAACTTTTAGTTACAGAAAGCCACTTAACAATGCACTTGAACAGATAAAGAGATGGGAGCTGAATTCCAGAAGAAGTGTTCTCCTTGCCTTTTAAAGATACAGAAAAAAATACACCTAAAATTAAGGAAAGCACATCTGAACTAAACCAAAATTCTATACACATTACTAAATTTTAGAATCATCACAGCAATCTCACATGTGAAACATGCTGGCATTTTCCATTCTACATTGGCAAAAGGGCATTTTTTGCTACATTTTTCCATTAAAAATTTTAAAATACGTATATATATGAATTTCTAAATTTAGAAATACTTAAAATTACTATAAGATGCATATTTTGAAAAAGAAGCACAAGTTAAAATATACAAATCAGGAGAGTAATTCGGGGGGGAGGACAGAGGAAGAGAGGAAGGGAAGGATGCTTTTTGGCCTCACCATAAGATGGGATCCATTTTTCTCCCCTGTGGGAAAGTTGCTGAAGCTTTGCCCAAGGCATGGATTTGTGTTGAATCTGCCCTGTGGTGTAGAAACAGGCTCCAGGTTTAAACCCTCTGGCAATAGGTTTCATATGGCAATATGACCCTCTTTGTTACAGCATTCTCAGTAAGCTCATGTATTACACAACAACTCAGGAGGTTTCAGGCAACATTTCCCCAGCACAGAAAAGGAACAAGAAAGTAGAATTCCTTTCCAGTTGTGTACAGCTGTGCACATTTCAACCAGTTATTACAGAATCAAAGTATAACTGAGTTTGGAAGGGACCTCAGGAGGTCTCAACTCCCACCTCCTGCTTAATGCAGGGACAGCTATTAGTTTAGACGAGGTTGCCCAGGGCTTCATCCAAGTGGGTCTTGAAATCCTTCAAATGTGGGGATTCCACAACCACTCTGGGCAACCTGTTCCATTGCTTTCTTGACTTAACTCCCAGTGAAAGACTTCTTCCTTACATCCAGTCTGAACCTCTTGTTTCAATTTATGTTCATTGTCTCTGTATCCTCTCATTTTTCACCGCTGGGACTCCACCATCTCAATAACCTCCTTTGGAAACTGGAAGGCCGTTATTAAATCCCCCTTTCTTCCAAACCTTTCTCTTGTCTGGGGTTAACAGAATCACCTCCCTCAGCCTCCCCTCCTAAGAAAGCTGTAGCCCCCTGACCATCGTGGTGGCCCTTTGCTGGACACTCTACATCAATGCCTTTCTCATACTGAAGGGCCCTAAACTGCCTGGAGCTTTCCAGATGAGGTTTGAAGAACTGTATATAAGAGGAATGATCTCTTCCCTCAGCGTCCTGACTGTGCTCCTGTCAGTGCAGCCTATGTCACAGCAGCCCAGAATGGCGCTGGCCACCATCACTGCCCTGGCACCGGGCTGGCCCCTGCTCAGCTCTCTGCCAACGCCCCTGGGGCTGTCTCTGCACAGCTGCTCCCCAGCCTCCACCACTGCAGGAGGATTCTTCCATCCTAAGCACATGACACTGTATTTATACCTGCAGAATTTTGCAGAATTCCTGCTGGCCCATCCCTCCATCCTGTCTAGGTCCCTCTGAGCAGCAGCCCTGTCCTCAGGTGTATCAGCTGCTCTCTCCAATTTAGTGTCATCTGCAAACTTCATGAACATGTCTCTATCACCTCCTTCAGGTCACTGCTGAAAACGTCACACAGGACAAGTCCCCCCAAAAAATCCTGTGGTGTTACCCCTGCCATGGACCTCAGCTAGAGTATGATCCATTAATCACTACCCTCCAAGCCAGACTACACAACCACTAATAATGCATTTATTTGTCCAGCCATCCAAATTCTAAATTGGACACAAGAATATTTGTAGACCCGGTCCAGAAAGTCTTGCTGAAGTTAAGATAAATGACATCTACTGCTCTCCCTCATCCACAGCCTCATCCAGCTGTTTTATCCTAGAAGGCAATGAGTATAACCTTGGTAAATCAATGCTGATTGTTTCCAGTCATCATTTCCTCCCTCCAAATGGTGTCTTTACGTTTATTATTTACTCAGTGGCCCATATCCACAAGTTGGGTGTATGCAGAAGGTACCAGCCCAGGCTTTGTCACTGAACCAGCACAGAGGCTGCATCAAAAAATACTCTCAACTCTCAAGCAGAGCCTGTTCACCCGCACTATGCAAAGCTCTGTTGCTCTGCATTTGCCACGACACTCAGCCTCAGCCACAAAGGAGAGTGTGTGCATGTATGGACAGACGGGTACCTAAAGATAAACCAGACAGATGCTTCTCATCATCACTTGTAAAAATTCAATATTCACTCATGAGCCTTTCACACTGCTGGTCAATTCTGCTTAGCTGAGGTATTTTGAAGATACTACTGCACTATGAATCTAACTGAGAAAAAAAACAAGAACAAAAAAAAGACAAACAAACCATTTCCTATTCCTTCCAAAACCCTAAATATTAACCGAGTCTAACATGTATATACTAAGGACTACAATACACACTGCAACTCTGAGGAAAATATTCCATTATGTATGATGTTAACCACCATTGTGAATGTGGTGGTCCTGCTACAGAATTACAAATGAATGATGAAATCTCTCAAAACTAAAATGGCATGGCAACAAAATGTATGTGCTTTTAGAATTATTTCTATATAAAATCATGCCTTTATTTAATCCAAATTAATTTCTACAGCCCTTTTCCACAGAGGGATGTTGCCTGAGATGAAAAATAACACACTCAACCTTCTTTTAGCAAGGCTAATACCTGCATGCTCTTGAGACTTCATTCTTATTTCTGCTGGTAAGTGTTGTATAAATTTGTAATAGAGACCATCTGATAGGCGTTTTCCAAGACTGCTTCTTCCACATGAACAGAAATAAATTCTCAGCATCTGGATGTCATGGCATGAAGATGGTAATTGAAACCCTTGCTCAGTACAGCGAAGTATCTAGAGGCAGCACAACATAATGGAAATTTTCGGCAGAAGCATAAAATTCCACAGGCTCCTGCAGCACATCTGAGCAGGGTAAGACCTGCTGCCAGAAAGGACAAACTGACCATACCATGGGAAATGCAGTACAAAGGCAGAGAAAGCTGACCTTACTAAACACACAAAGCTTTTCCAAATGTCTGACACTATCAGTAGGCTGTGAGTTGCCTTTTTTCCAGTCTAAATTTATAAAATCACTGTTGCATTGATAAACGAATAATTAAAACAATTCATTCTCCTACCTGTATCACCCTTAAGTACTGGGGAAACTAGAAGGATTACTTTTTGGGACATTCACTGTGGTATCTGATCTCCTGAAGGAAAACATAGAGTGAATTGTCTTGAAGTCCCACTTTAAATTACAGTCAGAGTAATGCAATTATTTATAAACAGGTGAAGGTTAATTAATTTTGATGCTGCAAACCTACAGAAGACTGACATGAACCTAATTCTACCTTTCTACCTTATCTTCCTTTTCTCCTATGTATAATTTTATTTTAAAATACACTGGGGACATTACCTGCATCCTGATCAATGGCTGTGGTTTGATTTTCAAATTTTGGATTGCCTTTCCACTTGAAAGAAAAAAATAGTGCATGGCTGATACATAACATAAAGGAGTTTTATTACATGACTGAAAGAGTTACTACAGAGTCTAAATGAGATATAGCAGTATTTGCTGTTGTATACACTGTTTTCCCAGAAGCTTTTTTTTAAACAAAAGTTTTACTAAATTCTACTTACATCGGTGAGAAGCCAACTTCAGACAAAGTTATACTTAGAAAAATTTGTACTATTTAAACATATTGTATTATCAGAAGTCCTTCTCTGCTGTACTATAGGTGTGTTTACATTCCCATCACAAAAATCTGCTATAAGAAGATCTGGAAACAAACTACATAAGACAGTATTCTCTATCTTTCAATTTTAGCAGAATTTTTAACACTGCTATAATGCCTTCCAAAGCTTGATTGTTAACAGACTCCAGGAAAAAAAATTATTTCATTAATAACATCAAACATTTCAGTTTGTAAGCTCTGAAAACATGTGTTTACTGTTTGAGAAACTTCCAAATGGGAAAGGAAAACAGGAAATAAAAACATCTGATTGATAAAGAATGGTGGGATTTAGGTTGTTTGTTAAAGAATAGTTCAAATGAACCAAGAACAAACTAAATTTAATAGAAGCCCTTCTGTTTTCATAAAATAAGAGAATTTCAACCACCAGGATTTTTGCTACTTTCCTATGAACACACACACACACGCCCGCGTGCTATTCCAATGTGGAGAAAGTTTCTGAGATCCTAAATTGCTCAGGTATCTCCAGGGATAGCCCCTCTGATCCAAATCTCACAGAAAACTGCAGTAACATCTCCCAACCTCTGCTGAGAATAAGGGAGACAATTTAAACCAGAGAGCAAGAGACCAGCTTACAAAGAACCTATTACCTCAAAATTTGCTGTGCATCACACAGCGCTCTCCATGTCCATAGTGCTACAGCCAAGGGCTTATTGCAGATAACAGTTCTGAAGTCAAACATCTCTTAAACTCCTCTAATTGTAGGCACACCTCCTATTTGCAGAACTGGCCATGAGTAACTGGCATTTTTACTCCTTTCTAAAGCCAAAAGTAATTAGGTCAGAAGATGTTCATGGGCAGAACAGGCAAGTGAAAGGCACAGTGCAAACTTCACTCCAGCAGCAGTAGCAGAGCCACACAGCAGAGCACTGTGCAGGAGAAACAGCAGGAAGACTGGAAGCATTGCTACAACTGGCATCAAACCTGGACCCACTCAGCAACTACAGTTACACAGTGCAAGGTTAAGAAATACGTTATCCCCCTCTCAGGACCACAATTTCTCCTGCTGATGTGCAGATCTTTGTTCCCACTTACTGGCACTCAGCAGAATTCTTCACTAAAACAGAGCTGCTCTACTGACAACTGAAGGGATGCACCATCGCTGTGAGATGCCATCAGCTCCATCCCAGGGACTGTAAATGCTTCTGACCACACTCACAGCAGGGCCCCTGAGTGGAAAACACACTGAAATGAGTTTTCAGCTTTCACCCATTGCTATACAAAACCTCTTTCACACACAGGAAAAGCCAAGACACTGTTTTACTCCTAGGACATTGCTGCTGCCCCTGCTTGCCCTGGCAAGGCCACATCTTTCCAGAGAACAGTATGAAACAACTGAAAGGATTATGGTTTCAGCTTGGCAGTGATTTTGTATTGAGACACGGCTTTAGCCTCACAGAAGAGGTTTATGAGGAGGACAAATCATAATCTCTATACAGCCCCAAGACACCACTTTTAACCATAAGATGCTTAGCACTTAAAGTAAGCTTCCCAGTGACTCTCAGTTAAAAGGTCTGTCCTCCTTAGTCATCCCCACTAAAAAGAGAACCATCCAGGCCATGTTCATTTCAACTGAGCATGGGCACTGTTCTCACAATCACAGATGTTCTTCACAAGCAGTAATTTGCTTTGTGTCTTTATTAATTACCAGTGCTGATTAAAAATCCAACACCTCACAGCCTGTGTCTACTCTTCCAACTACAACTGCTGAAGTTAACTCAGATGGTTAATTTCTAACGTAACAATGACTGTCATACTTTCCTCTCAAGTGCTAATAGATGCTTTAGTACCAAAGATGTGGACAGATTAAAATGACACGTTTGCAAACACAAGGTAAATTGATTTGAAAATCCTGGTAACTGCTGGCGTGTACCTAAAAACACTTGTTACAGCAAATGTTGAGTGCAGGTCTAGTGACAGTCGTTTTCACTCATGGGGAGCCGTCATGTAATAATGTAATTTCATCCTATACTGCCTGAGAACTTCTAGCCATGAGGTTCCAATGGGTATAAACCAGTTATTAAAAAACCCTCTCCCCTTTTGAGGCAGCTCAAATACTGGCTTCACTTAGTGCCTCTCACCTGGCAATGGCTACCACAAAGAATTGACTGGATATTTTTGAAAACTAAAACTGTATAATGTTCAGTTTGGGAGAAAAAGCGTTTAAGTATAGAGAGGTCAACTGGTTTCTCACTGACCCAAATTTAAGCCTGCTCTTAGTGCAAACATGTATCAGGTAACAACATACATCATCAGCCTGAATCAAACTGAGGAATTCTCTAATACACACATTTACAATCACAGCCTTTGAAAGCACAGGAAAGTTTGAAATCTCATAGCTCAAAGTTTAACTTAAAATTTCCTTGCTGGTTTCCCACACCCCATATATGCTGCACAAACAGGTACCTAAACATTGGTGTTTGCTTGCCAGCTGTTCCGTATTCAAACCTTGTCAGGCACAATACATATAAGGAACTCCACCAGTATGTATTTGGAATGCTATCCCACATTGGAAGCAATTTTCTGTCTCAGAAATGCATTCTAATTTTCCCTTAGTATTACAGAATCACATATACCTACACAAATGGGAGATTAGAACGGAACAATTTTTTCTTTCACCCTTTATTATCATACCTGTAGTATGATGTTTTCCTCACGTCTCTGTGAATAACTTAAATCAGTGCCACAAAGAATATTCATTCAAAGAGTTACTGTAGAAAAGGAAATAGGAAACAATTTGGGGATTGCAGAATGCACAGGATGAGCCCTAGAACCCTTTGACAAACATAAACCTTAAGATTACCTTTTCATTTCCTGCACTGAACATAGTAAAACAACCATGGAATAAATAAAAGAAGTTTTGTTTTTAAAAAAATAGCCCACTTGATGAGGTATTGCAAAATCACAACTCATTTTTCTCTTACCTTTAAATATGGTATTTAACTGAGTAATTATTTGAGTCACGTAGGCCACATGTGGATGAGAAGCTGCATAGACTTTTGTGTTGGTTAAATTATAAATAACCTCATACAAACACTGCTTTACTAGAGCAACAGAAGTACAGATTCCAGTTCTGAGGGGAGAAAAAAATAAAAAAATGGCAAACTCTTGCTTCCTGTTATA
Organism: Falcunculus frontatus; assembly: GCA_013398115.1. Classification (NCBI taxonomy): domain Eukaryota; kingdom Metazoa; phylum Chordata; class Aves; order Passeriformes; genus Falcunculus; species Falcunculus frontatus. The sequence goes on from VZRV01005549.1 coordinate 953,799, forward strand.
TTTCATGTTATCTCTCAAAAGTTCAGCAGCAAAGAGCTACCATGAAACAAGCCAGAGTATTTAATGACACAGCAACTGGCAAATAACACATTTCATGGGACAAGTTGTACTTTTTCTTCAAGCTAGTCAATAAATTATATTTTAATGCATGAAAAGTACTGCCCATAGCTCTTTAAATAAATATTAAAGGACAGGTAAATAGAAGCAATGTATTAACTTGGGAGAAAACCTTACTTCTTATGCCTCAGAAATGACTTTAAAAACTAAACTCATTGGAGTCAAAGAGGCAAAGAGAGTTTCTTCACTTCACCTGAAAGGTGAGAGAAATTTGATGAACTAGTACTTATATGGAAAATATCTTACACTGGTTTCTGTAACTTCAATTGGAGGCTGATTTCAAATAGAGTAAAGCAAATAAAAAACCTGTTCCTAAAATTTAAAAATTTCTAATTTAGTATCTGTGAGATTTTTTATTTAAATGTCCAAAAAGATTGTTCTGCCTGTATTTCTGCATCAAAATCTGTCTTCTGGTAACAGTGTCATTGAACAACATCCTTAGCTTCAGTCTTTTTTCTTCTCCACCTCAGCACCTACATGTACTGCCCTAATTTCTGTTAATCTTTATATTACTGGTTCACAGCTATGGCTTTGCATGCTTTCCCTGCAGTCTTCCTTCAGTTCTGAATTATGGATACAGCACATCACCTGAATGGTCATGTAACTCTCCATGGCAAAGAACAACTCTGAGCTGAGTTCACCAGCATCAACGTTCCTCTCTTCCAGTGATGCCACCAAAATGCCATTTCAGTCCCCCATTTGATACCTTCTTCCTTCTCCCTGCATATACTGGATCTCAGTAATCTGGTTTCTTTTCTAGGCTTTTCCATGTATTTCCAGGTTTAAATTTATGCTTTACCACCTAAAATGCAGGCCTGCATTTGGTCAAGGTGCTCTTTAGGAAATCATGGCACTGTGTCTCAGCTCCTGCACTGCAATCCCTTTGCACACGGCAGCAAAATGGTTTCTTTCCTTTCCCTCCCACAACCCAGATTTCAGTCCTTCCTGTTCAATCTTCTGGCCCAAAGTACATTTAGTGTTGGGTTCAAGACACTGAATAAATTCACCATAGGGTAAAGATCATCTTTAATCGAGTCTTAATTCTTAAAACTACTACCTTGAATTTCCTGCTTGTCTTTTATTATTATATCCATGTAAAATGGAAAACAAAACTATGTCTCTTTCCTACCAATGTTCCTGTTCCTGTATTCACTTGTAAGGTATCTTCTTATTGGCATTCCTACTTGCAGCTCTAATAAACCCATTGCTACTTGCATCTCTACAAGACCGTCAAGATTTATAATTTGTATGTACTTTTATTCTTGTTTTTCTAAATGCTGAGTCTCCTAGGTTCTCTTGCTCTTCAAGCTGAGCCCTGAAAAAAATCTGCCAAACAAGAATGAACCTGTCCCTGAACAAATTATACTTGCAGCTTTAGAGGCTGTGTTCAGAAACTTTTCCCTTTAGCTGAGCGAGTGATTCTGCCCCTGGGAAGGTGTGGTCATCAGCATTCACATAATATCAGCATTCAACACATCCTTGAGTGATCTCATCTTTCTACAACCCCAGGGTATCACTGTTTCTCCACTTCTGCAGCACTCTCTCTCTCTGAATTGGCACTGCAGGCATTACTGTGTTAGCCAGGAGTTTAAACCTTTACAAATCTTGTACCCATACACAGAATTAATGGTCCATACAGCCTCTGTGTCAAAGCAGTCACAGAGGCGTTCAGCTTCTATACATTTTCATGGATATAAAGCAGAGCTCAAGAAGAAGATTTGATGGAGTCTGTGCCTGGTTTGATAGGTTTGGAAAATAAGAACAGGCAGTTTTACCTTACCTGAAAAACTATTTACCAGGGACTCCCCGTTACAGATTTGTTTCACCCAAACATCTGCGCTGGCTATTGAAAACCACCACCAAATGATCAAAGCTAAGATCAAAGGAAACTTTTTAGATGGGGTCCAAAGCAACAAATGCTTATCTTCAGAAGTCAGTGCATGTGAGACACACTCACACAGCCATGCCAGCTGCATGAGGATCTGTGCTCTTTCTTAGCACTACTTGTGCTGTAAGAAGTGGTATTTGTATGGGATCTCCAGACTCACTGTTCATGCTGCTCACTTCTAAAGTGAAATACAATATTTGCTTTGGCATTGGGCAATTCATGTCACAGAAACCATTCATGTCCAACTGTCAGGAAGAGCGGAAAGCCAGATATGAGATGCTGATCACTGCAGTAGCAGTAGCCTTGCTTTTTGAGCTTTATCCACATGGTCTCAAACCACAGAAATATCAAGGAGTTCCACACACAGCAAGGTGCCCCATCACTGTGCCTATGTGATACAGCACCACTGATACGGTTGAAGATATGGGAAAATGCCCATCAACATACTGAAAACCACGCTGAGAGACGCTGATGTAGAACGCCTCCACTCATTACTGGCCCAACCACAATACACTCATCCTGTGCTAGGGGGTTCACAATAGAAAGATGCTATTCATAAAAATCCTAAACAGTTACTGCCTTTGCTTTCAAAATATCAGTATGGGTTTGTTTCTTAAATTACTTGATTAAAATAGCAAGTGGTCATAGGTTCTGGCATTTTTCTCAACTAAGAACTGGGCCATGATCACCTGAATTTTAAGTTCACTCATGTTTCCAGAGAGCTTTAACAACACTGGCTGGAATACTGTTTTGGTTCATTGTATGATAAATATTACATATTTGGTTCAAGTTATGGTTTATTCAGCATATATCCTATTTGGAGTTAGGAGTCTGAAACCACTGCATGCAGCTGAATTTCACACATCTGTCTGGGGGATGTGTGCCTTTATAAGAGATTTGTCTGATTTGCACTCATACTGTGGAACTTTATCGAACCTCTGATGTCCTTTATCAGATTTAACCCAATTTCAACATGTTTAAAATTGAGGGGATTCCCCTGTATCTAACCTGCAGACAACTCTTTCCAGGACTGTTTTTATTATTTCCAGGGTAGCATATAAGAGAGAGGAAGGGACATCTGTAAAGCACCTGTTATTATTTGTTATGCTGCTATTTGTATTACTACCTTTTAAGTCCAGTTGTAGCCCTGGAAAACACAAACTGAAGCTTTATTGCTGCAAAGCTGTGAAGGCAGTGGTACAGAAACTGTATTGCCTTGCCAAAACCACTCATTTCTTCCAAGGTTTCAGCAAATAGAGAATAGGATTTTCTGTCACAAGGTGACCTAGACTAAATGCAAACTGAAGGAAAACATACAGGAAAGCTTACAAGCCTTCTACAAAGAACAAATTTCTAAACTTAAAGAGAGACAAACACCACCAGCACATAGGTGGCCCGGAAGTACAGATTTAATTAACACTCCTGCAAACTTCTTTTACCCAAAGGCCCAAGACAAAAAGCATGTCTACAGAGTCAACTTGATCCAAAAGAAGCCTGTATGAATGTAGTACAAAAGCAAAGTTAGGTTCAGTGACTAATCCTGGTCCTTAGCCAGACAGTTACAAAGAAAACAAAAAACCCCACCACATTTAGTAAAGCAACAGTCCTGCAGGATGAAAATGAGCAACACTCATTTTCTCCCCTATACATTTTGTAGTACTTTAAAAGTGTCAGGGAACAGCCAGGTCCCCTGGTTTTGTCAGGTATCACATCTGCTGTGGAGTCCTCGTTAGGGAGAGGTGGTACTGCTGCTTGCTGATGGGACCATCCCCACCAGGACACCTGCCAGGCATGTATCTAAGATGCAGCATTTTCTAAACTTTTAAACCCTTCCTTTTGTTACTAAAAAGATAAGTAGGACTATATGCAAATATTGAAACAGTACAGATTTTTTCCTGAAATTTAAGTTTTGCAATTAGCAGCTAGACAGCACTTACACTGGCATGAGCTACCAGTGGTGGGAGGAACAGCCTCTTCCTGACATCACCTTCCACTGGCTTCAGAGTTCACTGAAAAGAAGGCTCAGGTCTGTGCCAACAGGGGCAGCTGGGTGAGGAAAGCAAAGGTGCCCTTCAGATCTGAACTCAGCAAAACAGCGAGCAGAAGAGCTCCAGTAAGTTCCTACACACAGGACAGATGGTCTTAAAGCCCACAAACTTGAACTTTGGCAGGATAAATATTCTCAAGCATGATTTAGAAGAGAGATTGCATGGACTCGAATTGTGCTAGAGCACACACTTAAAATTTAAAGATATGGGATAGAGATCCAGTGTGTGAGTCGCCCACATATTGGCCCCACTTAGCTTACTAGGACAAATAAAAGCATTGTTTTCCAGATGCATTTGGATGTTGGTGCCTGGTTCCTCGGCAGAGGACAGGAGGCTGATGATGGAGAACCAGCAGTGAGGGAGTTCAGTGTCAGACACCCGGCACAATGCAGACAGACACCTTAGAAAATCATACACAGTCTTCTCTGCCAAGGTCTGATGGAGGTTACAGGTTCTGTGAAGTCTCGGAGAAGAAGTGAAAAAGGAAAAGCAAAGTATTTTTTAGGGAATCTCAAAGCAATTCAGGGGACAATATGTGCATGTACACCTAATTTCAAGAGAAAATGACTTCTTGGGCATGGCTACTACTCTGTTCTTGCCTGAGGTAAATCTTCTGAGATGCACAAAACACCCCACGAGTTTTCTCAGGTGAAAACAGAGCTGTTTTTTCTTGTTCAGAAGGTGAAGGGCTTACAGGGGATGTACAAGTGTCTTGCACAGGGCAAACACCATCTCTCTTCACAACCACGATGATGGAGCAAAGGTAAGGCAGGTTATTGAAGCAAAACAACTTTGGTGGTCACCTGTGCCACCTCCAAAAAATGAGACAACCCAAGGTCACCTAATACTGTAAACTTAAGTCCTCCTGTCTGCATTAAAAATGTTATATGAATGGGTGTTTGACGAGAAATTAAGACATCTATCACCTTCAAGAAAAGCCTCACGGATACTCCTGGTCAGTGGAGCAGGAAAGGAGAGAGCCTCCTACCCATCTCCCTGTAAAGGATCTACCCGTGTCTGTTCAAATGCAATGGCTGAGTACCAAAAAACAGGTGAGTATTTAAAAATAGGTATCTTTGTATAGAGCACACCTAAAGTATTGCTGAGTCACACCTGCTTGTTCTAAAACAATAAGAAACTCCCAAAGTTTCATGGCTTACCAGAATCTCAACAGTAAGGCTGTGAAAGCACTTGAACCATGTCCTTCTGGGCATGTCAGCCACAAGCAGCAAACTGAATTCCTGCTGGGAATTCTTACGGTGAGTGCAGTGCTGAAAGCACACACAGTGGTTTTCACATTGAACCCTTCTCTGACCTGTAAGGAAGGCAATCTGTAAGTCTTTCAGAGAAAGAAAAGCAGATAGTCACAGGGAAAGGAATGAATTAAACACAAAATTCCCAGGATGCTCTGTTTAGTCATTCTTTACACTATTAAAACACCTTGGAAAGAATTAGTACTCTCCTTCATGGTAGAGAAACAGCCTTGTAGTTACTGCCTTTCTGCAGAACAGCAGCTGGAGTCTCAGAAAAAGGAATAGTCTCAGCTCTTGAGCTGATATTTTACTAAAAGGAAAAAGAGTCACAAACTGAAGGGGCACGAGGACTGCACCGAATAACCAGACTGCTGACTCTGATTGCAGATTTCTAAGGCTACCAAGAGGTACAAAAGTTGCCTTAAGACCATGTTTGAAGCAAAATGCTACATACATATTCATACTGATTTTAGAATGGGAAAGTCTAAAGCCAATGAATAATCTGACCAGAAATTTTACTCAGGAAATAAAAGAATTAATGACAGACTGTGGTGGAAGGTTGTGGGCTACAATTTATGTGGCAGTAGTACTGCCACAACCAGGGATCAGCCATGAGGCTCTGGATGAAACAGAGAGCACTTGGAATCACAGGTTACTACCGCTTTCAGCAGCTATAGAGTCACGAGACTCCCTAACTCAGTGGAGAGAGGGTTTGCCATGATTCTCTTTGGAATACAGTGAAATTTTGCCTTTTGAAAATAAAAATATCCATACTAGTTGAGATTTTTTTTTTCCTTTTTGGCCCTTTCAAAGGGATATAAACAGGTGGAGTTTCCTCCCTCTCTTTCAGAAAGAAAAAGAAAAAAAAAACCACGACAAAAAACAAACCCCAAAATAATTTAGTACTGAATTTAGTGAGCAGAACTGCAACCTCAGTTCTACTCTTAAACCATTTAAAATGTGAGTAATACTAGATCTGCCATTCTATTAATCTATTTTGCTTTACATCCATTAAACCTTACCCATGGGAAGCATTTCTCAACCCACCTGGAATTATGGAACTTATTGCTTAGTACCCCGGAGTCATTTATATGGGTTTACATAATCTCCATATCTGCTCAGCTGCTTTGACACCACCAACAAACGGACTGAGTCAGATTGATTTTTGTGAGGATTTTTGCAATCCAGAAGGTTTTTTGCAGAAGAAACAGGATGTATACAATCCATCCACTAAAACTCTTAAATAAAAATTTTGACCTCCCTCCCCCAAATATTAAACAGGAGAGAGAAAAAGTAATGACTTCTAGAAGGAAACTTTGCATGCACATTACTTGTTCCCAGCCTTCCCGTTTCTCCCAACAGACTTATCTACCTCATGCCTTTACCCCACTTATTCAAACAACTAATTCCTTTGGTTTACTAGTACTGAATTACAAAAGCACCATTGCATGAGACACAAAGAGAAGCATAAACCAAACGAATGTATAGATACATTACATTCAGGCCAACATAATAAAAAATTAGACATTCTCTTTTCCAGTTTGCCTGTTCACTTAGCTGAACACTTTAAAGAATGTTGACCATTCTCCTTACCCATTTCCCTTCCCTGGCTTTTGGTGGCTTACCAAAAGCCAAATGATCACTATCATTTGACCCATAATGAAACTATTTGATGGGTTGTCATTAAATTATTCAATTACATTATGTGATACAAGCACTTCCGTAATTTTCACAGTCTCTGTCTAATTCCAACAGGTTCCTGCTACTGAAAGGGAGAAAAGATGCAAGTGGTTCTCCTAAGAATGGTGTAATTTCTTCAGTAAGAAACTTCATGGCAGTTCAAGGCTGTAAATACAGCAAGATATTGACAGGAAGCAAAGGAAAACAGAAAAGGTAACACAGACATCAGATCTAACATGTTGGAGACAGTGTATCCCCACATCCTTACTTCTTTGTCAGCGGATATTTTTCACTGCTACATTACAATCCAAATCCAATAATTCAGAGAAAATGAGTATTAGCATATGGAAAAATCAGAGCACTATAAACAATTAGTTATGATTTTTTTTTCAATCCATGTACTTCAATGTTAGATTTAAGTGACAAGAGTATAATGAAAAAGGGATGCCCATGTACTCGCAGTAAATAACAATGTAAAACTCAATCCAGCTCCTGCTGATGTCGGTGAGTAATTTGCCTTTCTCTTCCTGGGGACTAGGATGAAAGTAGCTTGTCTATGCTCCCAGTTCTACCAATCACTTAAGGTGTGCTCAGAGCAGTGTTAGCAAAACTTCTGCAAATGCCTGCCCAAATAGTTTTGCTGAGTTTAAAATTATGTTTATTGAATTTAGTTTATACCAAGTAAATGAACCAAGCTATATTGAAAAAAACCCAACCCATTAACATAAGACCAAACACCCAGAGCATTAACTTATTTGTTTTGCATCGTCACATAATTACACTGGAATAGCAATTTTGACAAACACTCTTTTGTGGACAAGGTCTTAGAATCCTTACTAGACCAAAGCGAAAGCGGTCAGTCGGAAACTGAGAGACCAGTGTTTCACAACACCACATGAGGCTTGACCAAACCACTTTGATGTCAGTGCAACAATTACTGCAACAAAGTGAAGTTAGAATGATTCGACAAATTAGAAGTTGTCTGGAAGTGAAGACCACAACAATTATCAGCTAACAGCAACGCAGCACTTTCTTATTTCTAGTACAAAGGATTTGATTCTCAAACGAGTTCCTGCTGAAGAATAAGAACGGAAATGAAAGAAAACCATGAAACCTTCACCAGCTTCCGGGAAGAAAAAATCCTTCTCATGGAACAGAGTATAAGGCAATACAGCACCTACATTTTAACAGAAATGCCACTGCTCTGGAAGCAAACTTCCAAATGTGACTATCAGCCCATATCTTTAAGCATCTAGATCACTGCAGTAGAGCCTCTGGAAGAAAAGCCAAGGTGTGAAAGAAGCAGAAGCCAAAAATGTAGTTACAAAGCTCATCTGACTTACCATGTTTAATATTCAAAAAGGAAAAAAAAATATCTTTGTGCAGAAATGCTTTATTGTTTTGTGGCTTTTACTATCCTGGTACATACACATACATATTTAATCAAGGCGCAAGACTTCACTCTGCACTCTTGAAAACCAGGATCAATACCCTGACAAGCTGTCATACAGAGTAAGCTAAAGTCAAGATTTAAGAGCCTAATGCTTTGAAAATGTTTTTTCAGACTGTATCCATTCAAATCTTATTCAGCTTCCTGCTATCCCTTGCTCCTTGTGTAATGGTACAAGGGGCAAGCTCACTGAAATGAAATTTTGCACCCAAATAAAATCCCTGACATAATAGGCACACACGGGTTTTATTTCTCCTCTAAAGCTGGTATACTTTCTATTCTCAGATTTGTAAGCAGATCATTTTGGTATTAGTCATCAGTGAAGAAACCCCTGAAACCATTTTCAGGAACATAGACAAAAACTCCTTGCTCTATTTCTTCCTCCTGAGTCAAATCTGTTCATCCTCTACCGACTTCTGCTTCCTACAAAGCAAAACCAAAAGCTCCCAAGCTTACTGAATCACTCTAATTGTTCAGGAGTTAGACAGTTTAGCTATTTAGTGCTCTGGTGATCTTTTCTGCCATCGGAATCCCTGAATGCCTTCGTTTTCTCCCATCTTCTGCCTGCCATATAAATAGGCCTTCTGTCTACCCAGCAGCCACCATGAAATGCTGATGTCTCGTTTACTGCACTCATAACCTCTCTTTCACAGTGACCTCGCAGTAATAACAGCTTTTGTTTTCACGTGAGATTAGCTGACGTAAAGTGACTCTAGCAAAGTATTTCTTTGTTGTATTTTTTTTGATGAAAAAAATTACATGTGGAATGTTTTTAAGGACTTCAGTTACAGAAGGCTTTGAATCAGCTATTTGGTTTCGTTGTTTTAATTTGGGGGGGAGACAGACATGAGTAAATTAGTTCTGACAAAGCCTTTGATGAATGTTTAATTAGATAATACACATTCAGACTTTTAATGAAAAGTGTACCAGGATTCTCAAGATGTGATGGCCATTTTACATACTATACTATGTTCTTCTCCAGTCTTAAATCCCCCTAATTCTCTGACCTCATTCTCTTTCTCTTTGACCATACCCACTGCCAAAGCCAGTATCAGTTAAAAGAGCTTCTGCTCTTCATCCACAAGCAGTTCTAAGGGTAAAAACAGTCCTTATGAGCTACTGAAGGCTACTGCCAATCTTCTATTTCTCATTTCCACTTTCTTTTTCCTCTTGTCTTCTTGGGCAGTACAAAGGAAGAGAAGCATTTCAGTTGACTGGCTCATTTGGTAAGTATTTCAGCTTTGGCTCTTATCCTTAAAGACTAAGTACTATCCCTTTCTCTTTGACTGGCAGAAAGCTGGGTTCAAGGATATCAGCATGATATGAAGGCAGACGCGTAACAGTTCCATCACAAAAGTGCTCTGGCCTCTGGCACAACACTCTGGAAGCACACAGACGAGAAGAGAAGGGAATATGCACCTAGTAAGATTACAGTTACCAAAAAAAAGAGCTAGTTGGAAACCCAGAAATATCACCTATCAAAAGCGAAAGCTTGCCTTAAAAAGCAAACCAGTTCCAGCAAGTGAATCCATGACCACAGCTTTCTGTTTATGCTATAGTCTGCATATTTTATCACTCGTGGGTTATTATGCTCACTGGTCTGCATTTCCACGGGCTGATGATTTGGACACTTCCTTAGGAAGCAGGAGACCCAGGTGAAAGTGTCCCTTCAGTCCAGTTCTCCAGAAAGACTCCCAGCTGCCTGAATACCTGACCAAAAAGCTCTTTATGGATAGATCCTACTTTCTTTTCTTGTCTTGCTGAAAATTTTCAGAAGTTCCTTCTTACACACTGATATTCAGACAATTCAAGTGCCAAAACTTGAGCTTATTTTGAACATAAATGCAGCCTAGTGCCATACTAAACACAGCACCTCACTATTGCCTTGGAACAGCAATGCCACACACAATCTCACTTTCAAGGACCTAATTCACGACAGGACACAAACTATTAAGTCTCAAATCTTCAGCACATCATGCATTTTTTTTCCAACAAATTTTCACAGCTCTATAAACCCACTTGGAACAACAGTGACATGCTTTTCTTTCTCCTTTCACCTTGCAGAAAAAACATCCTCTTGCACCTCTTCAAGGTTGAGGCCAGAAATTCCCCACTTACCTTGCTTTTTCCCCATCCTTGAAAAGAAAAAAGTGAGAGGGACTTTCAGGTTCCTTTGTGCATCACAGCATGGCAAGATGGGCTAAAACGCTTTGCTTTTACTACATGGCCCATGGTTTCAAACCAACGCATTTCTGAGTTCATGACTCTCGGAATTTGTGTCCCAGGGCTCTCAGCAGATATGCAGAAGTACTACTACATTTCTAAAAATTAGTTTTACCTGGTTTATGTTTTCAAGCTTATCTTTTACAGAGAGAATAACAAACATAATATACAGGTATTTCTAGTGAAAACGGAGAACTATGTATCCACCACATGAATCTAGACACTGGCTACACAAATATACACTGATACCATCAGTATTTCCTAGAATCACAGAAAACTTCGGGTTGGAAGGGACCTTAAAGCTCATCTCATTCCACCCCCTGCCATGGGCAACAACACCTTCCACTACATCAGGCTGCTCCAAGACCCATCCAATATTTAATTCGGCCTTTGTTACATAGCACAGAGTCAGTGTAAAATAGATTTAAATTTTGCCAGAGAAATAAATTGAAAACTTGGGTATCTAAGGGTCTTTGCAATCCACAGATCAAATACACAATTACAAATATTAACTTTTTTTTACTAGCAGCTTGTGGTTTGGTTTTTTTTCTACTGCTTCAAAATTGTGAACATCTAAAGCTGTTTGACAAAATTTATCAATTATTACCATCCAGCTAACACATATATATACAGTTGCAACTTTAATTTGTATTTTTATTTATAAACATTTCCCACATTTTCAGAACCTTTAGTAAGGTGTCTCTGGTGGTGGATTTCCCCCCATGTATATTTTTAATTTTTTCCCTACTACTGTATTGGAATATTTTACTGTATTTTAATAAAAGTATCTATTATTTACATTCCATGAATGAAGTGGAACTGAAAACAGCAAAAAAACGCCCACATATTGCATATTTAGATCTCCTCCTGTGCTTAACAGAGGGGAGAAATGTAAAATCAGCTTTCATTAACTCCTCTGAAATAAGAGGGGATGCCTCAAAGCTTGACAGATTGATATCAGTTTTCACACTGCTTGTCATATTTGTCAGTCATTTTTGCCCCACTGAAAGGGTAGCTTCAGGAACTCCAGTTTTAGCATTTACAAGTGTACTGCATTCACAAAGAGTTCACTTCCTAGAGCCACCATGGACACTAAAAAACTGTAACTTAGAGAAAGAAAACTTAGGATTAAGACTTGCAACTGGATGAGAGTCTTCTAGAAAAGGCAGTTAATATATGGTACCAAGGTTTCAGATGGTTTAAACACTCACAATTCTAGTAGAAGGCTTCAGTATTTAGACAGTCAAGAATCTGCACTTTAAAGGAATTGCACTGAAAGCAAAACCAAAATGGCATAGAAGAGATTGATATTTAAACCTGCCACCTCAAAGAACAACTAACCAAATTATTTTCCATTCAGTCAGGGAAGTTTAGCAAGCAACAATTGAACTTAAATCAGATCCTTCTGTCCAAGACATTGTTCTCATATGTGGTTTTAAGAACTCAAATGGCAGCACATTAACCTTAATTATTCCTTGTTTAGCTTGCAGCATTTAAACAACACATCTGTTTTTATAGATACAACATCTTCATATGTCCTCCCCCACCCCCAGCTTGGGAGGAAGGAGGGCATTTGCCTACTAATTTGCTCTGTAAGTGGGAAATGTTATTCGTCACATAGAACATGGATGCAATTAAGTAACCACACTGAGAGCTGCTGTTCTGTTTCTTAAAGCACCAAGTTAACTTGAGCTGACTTTGCCCTCACCAAAGCAGGACGGTTCCTTTGTCCAGGCTGGTGAAGTTCAGCCAGAATGCTGAGCCCAGTCACGCTCACAGGACAGATGGAGTTGGGCAGAGAATCCAGGAGAAAGGAATGATGAGCTCCTGACAAAATACGGCTGAGGAGGAGAAGGTCAGGGACTTGGGCATCTTCATCCTATGGAGAGAAGACTGAGAAGGCATTCTTACAACTGCATATCCATTTGAAGATGGGCGCTAATGGGGCATCACTCACAGTTTTGCTGTATCACACACCAGGGCATGGAGGGGCTCTCCCGCTGGGGTCATGAAGGGAAGGTTTGCTTGGCTTGGCCTTGCGAAAGCTTGCTAAGCACAAAGGAGGATATGCAGGTTACCTAATTAGACTGTGAATTCACATTCTGGGGATTTTTGATAAACAGGGTAAGAAGCATCTCTTAGGAATAATGTATGTATTGGGTACTCATGTCCAGTCAGAGCAGGAAGAGTCAAGATTATAAAGTATGGCTGTTATTATTTCTACATGCTTTATTTCCTTTTAAAGGGTTTTTTTTCCTCCTTCTTTTTTTACAGTTCAGGAATTTAAAAATAACAACTGTGGCTAAAAGAAATTTCCCTCTTTGAATAGGAAGGTCATATGCCTATTCCCAGGCCAGTAATTTTTTCCCTCTCAGACATAAATTAATTTGGCTACAAACTAAAGTAAATGTAAAATTGGTCCTTGAAGATATCCAACACTTTTATTCCTAAGACCCTCGGCCGAACAAAGCAGGCTCATTAGACTTATCACAGAGTTAAAACTCATTGAAATCTTATATACCAGCTTTACTCAAATTGCATATATTGGCTTTGTGGGGTTGGATACTATTCTTTAAAAAGAAATGCCTCTTTTTCTCGTTCAGCTGAATTGTTCTTCCCTAAAGACTTTCATTCCAAACCGTCAGCTACTGAAATGGCTGTTATTTCTATGGACTTTGAGGATATCAAGACATTACTTTCAATTAAATAACTGTTCTAAGAACCAAAGTTCCCTAGTCACAACAGAAATGGGGTGCAGACTGATCATAAACAAACACAAGCACTTGTCCCTCCCCATGTCACTTCACTCAATCTACATGGACAATGTTTTAGAGTCAGTGTTTATACATGAAGTTTCAGGAATTTATCACTTCAAGGATTTCAGTGTAAGCAAAGACAAACTGCAGTGCTGTTGCCACAAAGGACAATGGAAAACGTCCTGAAAAAGGCACTTCACGTGAAGAAAATGTGAAGAAGCTTCTTGAAAAAAATCCAGTTAAGAGAAAAAAATGTAAGTCAACAAGACAAAACAACCTTGAGTTCTTTAATGAGAAAACCAATTCTTCAAACATATGATCACCTAGCACTGAAGAAGAATAAAAGAGAAGAGGATATGGCCAACAAATGGAACAATAATTCATGCTATAGAGGAAGAACACTGATAGATACAACAGAAGAAGTGGGAAGATAAAGTTCGGAAGCATGTCCTCCGTGAAACTTGTGTGCAGTGTTCAGAGGAACACATAATGAACAATATGAGACAGAAGACTCTCAGTGACCTTTATCTACCTTTTGTGTTGTTCAGATTTCTGAGGAGTTTCACTGCAATTCTAAAATCCCTCAGTTTTGCAAATCCTGTTCATTGGGGTACTTAAAATAGCTCTGTAATGTTTTGTGGCCTGGAGTCATTGATAACTACTCTTGACTTTAATTCTCTTTAAATGTGGATTTTGCCAAGAATATTCACCAGCACAATAGAAAGCTATTAAACAAATCACTGCAGGGGAAGTTACTTCTTAAAATGCTGTGCTTGGCCTCAGGTAACCACAAGGTGCTGCACGGTCATGGCTACAGACTATTACATAACTCTGGACTGTTTTCCTTCTTGGAGAGGCCCCAGGAAGTGGTCTTAGGCCACAGCTTTCTACCTAGAAACCTCATATGCTGGATAATGCGGAGCACTCCGATCCTCTCGGATCCAGTGTGTGTCATGGAGCATAAAATCCTCCCCAGAATTTCAGCTGGATACTGCCCTCATTGGGGTCTGTCCCAGCTCCTGCAGGCTGAGAAGCATTTCCAACAGCTGCTGCACATCCCTGCAGAGTCGTGGTGCTGAAGGGGCAGGGCAAAGACCTGGCGCACCTCAGTCTCAGGGTACCTGCAAGTGATATTTATATACTATTATATTTATATGTGATATAAATATGCTTATATATCTATATACTACTACTATATTATTCCACTCTAGCTTTCTAAAAACACAAGAGGTTTTGCAAGAACTTAAAGTACGTTCTGCTCAAAGATAAAAAAGTAATATGTATTAATATTGCATGTCCTTTATCTTTACAATATCCTTGCCATGAGTTTGAAATAAGCACAAGAATCCTGTGCAGTCATTGGAAAATCTTTGAGAAGACATCCTCCAGGTCCTCCACTGTGCTCCTGGAACCCTGGTGTCAACAGCTTGTAGCCAATGCACAATTCAAAGAATAAAATCAAGCAATACCCTTGCTGTTCAAAAAGTTGTACAAGCCTGCCAGAAAAGCCTGGTTTGCCTTCTGGATCACTACTTTGCACAAGGAAGCAGTGTACCTCAGACATACTGCAAACCTGCCAGATATTATAACACGTCACCAAACCTAAAACTGCTTCACCCATTTTCAAACTCACAGCTGCTGAGCTATGTCGCACCAGTATTTTGTGGTACAGACAAATAGACGTTTACACGTATAGGAGACAGTAAAACTTATGCAAGTCAGGAAGACCGAGAAAACCCCCTAAAAATTACAGTTAATTTTTCTCCTCTTCTCCACTCTGATGTATTTAATGGCATTAGTTTGTATTTAATCCATACTAATAAGCAGGAAGCAGTTTACTGTCTGAGACAGACACAGATTGGATTAACTCACTTTATTTAGAAGCAAAATTAAAAATTAAAAAATGAAATTAAATTAAAATTGCTATAAAATTCTGAGTTCTAGCTTAGGTGCCTCAGGCCTGGTAGGATGTACACTACTTTCTACCTAACCTAACTCAATTCCACCCCACACCCTATGCATATTTAAATGAAAACATGTCTCATCCTCACTAGAATCCAAAAGCTTGCTGATAAATGCACATGGATATATTCTCCACAGAGTTTCTTCCCTTCCCCAGCTACACTTCTAACGTGGTCCTGTGCCCTTACACAAAGAAGGTGAGGATGAGAGGTGGGGGGGAAGCCTCTAACAAGTATTTTCTATTTCAGAAAGAAGAGGCTGTTTCCCTGGGGAAGTGAGGAACTTTTGGCTTGATCAGATTTTCACAGATTGCTGCATTTGGAGGAAAACAGACCATTCTCATCAGAGATTCACCATCTCAGGTTATCCAGCCGAGTTTCCGTACAGCATTAAATACTACTTCTCTAGAAATGAGGCATAGGGAAGAAAAGATATTGTGTGGTTTTCCACGGTTTCCCGTGCAAGTTTTCCTGGCAGGAGAACAGGCTTTCCGTATTACCCACAAATGATAAAACAATAGGCAGTCACACAGGTTATTTCAAACCACTTTTGATAAAATTTTTACATCTCTTTACATCTTTCTCTACCAGGGCTATGCCATAAAGCAGAAGGTATGTTCTGTCATGGGAAAATCCCCATCCCAAAATGACTATTCCTGCCCTTGGCAGGCTTTTCACTCTGTCGGATATGACTATAATTTCTGTTCTTCTTCGCTAAAGAGAATGCTCTGGTAACCTTTGCAAAGAAAAACTTTCACCAACTTCCCTCCACAAACAACCCACAACACCCCTCCAACACACAAACCCTAACAGTTCAATATTTTTAGGGGCACTTTTAAAATAGTTAATTAACTATTGCAGGTGTTAAAAGTTTTTCTCTAAGGGGGAAGTGGGAGGTATCAATATCAGCATCTTCTTCTCAATACTTTTGTCAAGTGGGTAATTTAGTGCATTATTTGAATGGAAACTTTCTCTGTGCTATTTCTTCTCACCAGAGAAGTCAGTGTGTCTGTTTTGTAGTTCCTTTTTCATTAGAAAATTATGGATCTTCCATGTCAATGTGAATCAGTCAAGTCAAGTGAACTGGCAGTTATCTCCCTATATATGACTGTAACAAGAGAATAGGACAGAGGGTGTTAACTGCTGCTACATGGGAACAGTTAACCCAGCCCGGAGTTTTACTGAGGCTCCCTTATGGATGTGGAGAATGCAGCACAGCTTCAAAGTGTTCTACACCTTGCTGGTCTTTGCAATCTGCAGGAATCCATGAGAAAGTAAAGTATATTTTGCAATGTTACTAATAAAGATATTTTATGGTATAATGTATAAGGTATTATGCTATTATACATGGCATCCAGACACTCCCTAATTTTGGCACGGTTTCTGATTCATGGTCAGGAGTCATGTCCACAGGCATGAGCCTCCTAAGCAACATAAGTGTGAACTTCGTATTTATGCTTTTGCCTCTTAATTCTGCCAGCTGACAGCCCACGGCCACCCTTTCCGACATCTATCAAGATCTAGAGATACAGAATGCTGATCCCTCCCAGAATGTTCCTTCTGGTGTCCTTTTACACTGACATTTGTCTGAAACAAACACTCAACAGACACTGTCTCACTAACAGTCTATCACTGCATTTTCCAGTACACTCAGACTGTTCCAGCCTTCGCCATTTGCAGCCTGAAATGACCATTTTGGGGGGTGAGCCAAGAAAGTCAAGACCACAGGGACATTTCTCCATGCTTGTCCCATGCCTGCCTTCCCAGCCACGTTGTCTGCAGTAACTGTCATACATCTGCTCCCAAGCTGGAGAGTGTTTCTAGAACAGCAAGTCCTCGTCACAAATCCTTATCACAACAGCGCAGGACAGGGGATGGTACAATGAGGGACCACCTCTTGTTCTTAATATCTACTACCTGTCTCACAACACCATCAGATACCTTATCCTGAACTATCTGTGATCTTAAGGTAAATCCTGAACAGGGCAAACAGGGCTCAGGCATGTTTTGAGCAGTTCTCTGAACGATCTCCCACTCCTCAACTCCATAAAAGCATTACACAGTACTATGTTGCACTGGTATAGATCTGCTACAGCAGTTCATTCTCCCAATGGCTATGAAACACCACCTTCGTAGGACTGGACTATGAAGCAGCAGGTGTACTGTTTGTATTGCAGAGTTCTGTCTCAAAAATCCATCACGGTGTTGGCTGACGTCAATACTGACTATTCAGGCACTGAGAAGATGTTTCAGGGAAACAGATTTGCCTTTCAGGAACTTTGCATTTACTAGTTGCTCAAGTCACTAGCTACGGAAGTTACCAGTTACTCAAGACTCCAACCACCAAGAGCTACACTCTTGCATGTCAAAATCCCACTGCCAGTAAGGTTCAGAGAGATCGGATGGCTCGGGAAACAGAACTATGACGTTACAGGAAGTGAAGGAAAACACAGCAGCTCAGTCTGTAAGTGTGACAGAGCTGACCTACGTGCAATCCACAGGGCTTTTGACAAAATGCAGAACACATTGCAAAACATTTCCATTGGGGTATGCCACTGTGGCAGTGGCAATGAAGTGTACTCACCACTGACACTGATGCCATGCAAGTCAACCAGTGGAACTGAACAGCACCCAACCAATAATTCAATTACATCGCTGAGGATACAGATGGATGAGGATGCAACGTGCAGTTTATCTCTTCTCTGGAGACTTCAAGTGCAAATGAGATCACTGATTACATCCAGACTGGAGACACTGAGACAGAAGTGCAGTTCAAACTTCTGTAGACTGAAGAGCTCCAGGCAAAAAATTTCTGTGTCTGACACTGGGGTTCATCACCCAAAATCGTATTTGGTAGGCAAATGACGCAGGCTGCCAGATGACCTGATGCACGTGCTTAAACAAGGTTTTACAGAGAGCTGCTTTTCTGTGTTTTGAAATATTTTGTTTCCAAGACTACAAATTCTTTAATGAAAAAATGTTTACCTACAGATATTTCATTTACAGACTTAGTATAAGAAGTCATTGTCATTATGCCCATTACAAGGAAGGAGAAAAGGACTAAAAGAGAAATGACTTGATATTTCCCCAACCAGGTAGCAACAATGCCAGGAACAGAACCTGGTCATCTGCTTTGCTGACCAGGCCTCAGTGCCTGCCCAGTGTGGAACTGCAAAGGACCAGAAGTAGAGACACTACAGCTACAAGTAAGAACAGATAACTGGAGGTTTAGTAAGAGCACAAACGTGCCAGAGCCACAGACTATTTTTTTTAAGACTAAATTTCTTTCCATGCACGAATATAAAACCAAACTACCACCTAAAGATCAAATAAGCTTGATTTCACCACATTACAGTTACATCATCACTTTACGTGACAAACTAATGTGACACATTTCAGACAAGTAAAGGCTTCTCAGTTGTATCCAAGTTCCAACTGCCTTTATATGCATCTATTACTTCGCAATGAGGCATCTTTCTGCAGCACCTCTTAGGAGACTGATGGGGAGAAGAATCCTAGCTAAAAATTAGGTACCACTGAATTCCAAATAGTATGTAAAATAAAGCTTCACGCACATGGTAACTAGCTACTAGTTTTGGAAAATACTGGGGAGGTGTATGAGCCACTCTGAAACAAAGCAGAAGAGACAGGTAGGAGATCAATATTACTTGAGATAAAGAAGAGAATTGAGAGAAAAGAAAAACACTGTTCAGGGAGTAATAAGGAAAAGAAATACCTTGAAAAATCTTCAATTTTTCTTTTTAATCTGGTCTTTTGCTCCAAAACCTAAAGGTCAGAAGAGCAATATGGTCTAAGTTAAATTCAAGGATGCTCTGTTTTCGGCAAAATTGTCTTGCCCATATAATTTTAAAAGCCCCTCTTTTTTTTTTAATAGCCAACAGCAATTATCAATTGCCTAAGTCTCAGAGATTTAAGCAGCAAGAAGATACCAGCTACAACCAACTTCCTCCATGTACTGTTCCCTCTACAACTCCTGGGAAGCAGAAAGTCCAAGTACAGCAGGAGTGGTAGAAAAAACTGTAAAAATGTAAACAATCCCTCCTCACAGAGTATTTGAGAGAGCCATGTCCTGCTCAGAGCAGAGGATGGTATTCCAATACCCAGCCCAGAGCCTGTTACTGACACATCTCCCGTCCATCCCCGCATAGCTGACGGCTGGGTCACGGACCGAGTGCCACACAAGCACTTCCAGGGCATAATTCCTGGTTAAGGAGTGCCCGTTCTTATAGGGTTTAGAGCTACAAGCCCCAAGGTCACCTGAGTTCACCATTTTGGCCACCAAGCCCCAGCAATTACACTCCACGCCAGTGGTTCTGCTGACATCAGCAGAGCCATTTGCACAACTGATTTAATCAAAGACCAAAAGGGAAGAAACATTCAAATTAAGAACATGTAAAACAAGTTATGTAGACACCCAATGTAAAGCTTTATGCTGAAAAACTCATCATCCAAAAACATAACATAGTGGGATTTACAACCAAAGGGAACTGAGCAATGCTTTTGCCCTGATACAAAGCTCCGGGTTGTTTCTAGCTATGAAACTGGGGGAGGAGGGGGGAAGAGAGGTTTTAAAACTCTGTCACAAATATTTATGTAAAATGTGTTAGTGAACTACACAGTTTTGCCTATCCCAGACACCCAGAGAACAATGCAGGAAATTCCATATTCCACTGCGGGAGGATAAAACATTTCAGTATTTTTTTTTCCCTTTCTCCCCCTTCTGCTGTAAGGGCAGCTGCGTGGAACTCCTTGTTGTAATCTTAGAGGAAATGTCAGGGAGAAACAGCAATTGACAGGGAAGCAGATGGTGAACTCTTCTTTTATCAAACTGATGTTACATACGTGTATGTGTAGCTAAAAAAAAATAAATTAAAATAATGAAAAATGCAGACATTCACCAAGCTCCGGCCCTGCCAGCAGAGCAGGCAGCACGTTCCCAGTGCCTGCCCTCCTCGGGACACCAACAGCTGGAGCGAGTGCCACCGCTGCACTGAGACACCAGGGTCCTGCAAAAGGAAATGCTCGGGAAAAAAAGGATTAAGGGATTCAATTCCATGATTTTTCCCCTGGACTGATTTTCAAAGATAATGCTCTCACTTTTCATTCTTTAGAGTATAAGGGCAGACTCTTTTTTCTTATAAGAACATTACAGTTTTCCTACATTTTGCCTTCTAGCAAATCATTTTATCTCCTGTACAACAAAATGCGCAGTATTGGAAATATAAATGGCATCATACGATGTGTAGAATCAATCAGTCCTTTTTCCATTAGTCTACTTGTCTAAATATTGAAAGGTTGAGCATTGGAAGGCTTTTCTATACTCTGCAAACAAAAAGGTTTGAGACAAATTTCTTCATAAGCTACACCAAAAGAAAGTATTCCCAAAAGCAGTATCTACTGGACTACTTTCAGAAATACACTTCATAACACCTGCAGAATTGTAAGCATTTTTTGTATTATTACTTACATATTTTTACTACTGATTGCCTTCAAGATAAACACAAAGAAATAAACAACTTTATTTCTCCATTTTGTTTTGATAAAAATAATGAAAATGTAACTTAAGCACACTTAAGGAACAGTGAAGCCAATGAGAATGTTCAGTAGATGTATATGCAACATAAGAAGTGTAGTTAAAACTTTTCACAATGCTTTCATATGTCAACAAGCAGTTACACTTGTAAAAATAACAGCAAATTTTGGAAAAAGCTACCAGAGACTATTACATCAAAAAAAAAAATCAGTAATAAAAAAGTAGACTGAGCCCTTAAAATGTCACAGTTCAATCTGAGTAAAAAAACCACCCAACCCTCCTAATTTAGATTAAATAACAGAAGAGTTATGGTAGCTTCTGCTTTCAAAACACCAAAACCCACACACTCTCTCTGAAGCAGTAAATACTTTGCCAGCTGTATCCTGCAGCCTTCACTCGTACGTAATCACGTATTATCTTCACAAAATATTCTAGTGCAGTCAGTGGCATTCTGAGGGGCCACAGGACTCAGGATCAGCACATGTAAATTATCTGATCCTCTGGAGGTAGGAGAAAGGCCCTTGGAGTGTTAACAGCAGTCTGTATAGGAAATGTTGTTGTTAATTTCAATAATTAATTGGATTCCTAATTTCGATAATTTTTGATAAGTAATCAGATACAATTTAGCAACACTTCTCCATTGTGTGTATCAAGAAATTGCAAATGTTAATCAACACAGACATTCAAAACCCTTGCTGGACAGACTCATTTCAAAAGATACAGCCCTTGTGCCAGAGACTGGGAGAAATTTATTAAATAAACAACAGAATGTAACAATTTTCAGAGAAGTCTTAAATGAAACAAAGATCCTTCCAAATTCTGATCTCACAACTATGACATTTTCTTAATGGCAAGGAGAACTATTTCAAGATCTAAAAAATATCCAATAACAATCAAGCTAGTGCTTTAGCAAGCACTTAAAAATGCCATGTTTTGTATTTCCAATCACATTGTCACCTGTCACATATACTAAAAATCTGTATTTGTACATTCATGTGTATTTTACTCAATACATTATTTCACTGCCTCATTTCATTGCACTGATGTTTATATCTACATATACAAAAATGGATGTGGATTTAAAAAAACCCAAACTGCACTCCCAGCTTAAATTTTCCGACTGTATAACTTAGCCTATTATACTTGTCAATATTTACAGCATAACAAAAACATGCACATTAAAGAAGAACACTGCTGCGGCTCACTCAGCAATGTTATAAAAAAATCCAAACCTTCAGATACTTCTGATATACTAATACTTCCATACAATGTGTTTAGGTTTTATTCCACCTGCCTTTTCTATCACAAAATTTTCAAAATGAAGGAATAAACACAGATCGAGCCTGCTGCTTGCAACACAAAAGCTGATTACTGGGCAGAACTCAAGAGAAAAGGAATTTATTCATGCTGGAAGCATTAAAAGCAATTCAGACTTTCTGGATTACATCACTGGAAGCAGTATGTCATTTGTTCCAATTGATGCCATTTGCTCACAGAAAGCCAGTATTTTACACAGCACCTTAGCATATTTATCCTTTCCTTCTTCCTGAGACTGTGATCACTCACTTCCAGCTGACACATGGAACACGTGAGAAAGGCAGAACAGAAGAACTGTCTGACTGTAGAATCTGTCTAAATGTAGTTTACCCCAACCAGACTAATCATAACAGATGCAATGCTATATCAAACAGAGTTTTAAGCATCCCTTTGTAACTGAAAATGTCAAAAGAATTCCCCCCATTCTGGTCATCCAATGACCTTGGATAACTTAGATCTGTTCTTGTGGGATTTGGAACTCTTTTCCCAAATGGATGTGAGATGAGGTAATGCCATTGAAATGGGGCTGAGCACTGAAACGTTACATGCAGAACTGAAACTTCTTGGCCCCAGTTCTAACCTTGCAATTACAGTTAACTGGGTCAATGGAATTTCTCAACTTCCACTTCTGGTTTCTTCACTTCTAGATTTCAAGAGTGCCAGTTCCATATGGATAATAATCTAATAGATGGTATTTTGGATTAACACCACAAAAGCATTGGCCTGCAAGGAGCAGAGATTTGTGCTGCTCACACACACCATGCACTGCAGGATGAGACTGTGCTGTGTCTGCTGTGTGAGGCCAAGGCCAAGCCCTGGTTGTGTCACCACAGCAAGAACACGGCCACCCAACTGCAGGGGAGGGTTTAATTACCAAGGGATACTCCTTTTTAAAAGTACTTTAACAATAGGCTCTGTCTGAAGCACAGGATAATCACATTTTTAAATTGACTCTGAGGTCAATTAAAATCAAGCAACTTCATTCCATGTCCTTAGAACTGAATAAAGTTGTGAAAAAATATGTTCTATATGATTTGACCTGTGAAAAAGAAGACCATGCATTTTAAAATCTCTGCAATTACAGTGGCACAATCAACGCAAGTGTTAATTAATACATGCAGAAGCTGAGTGTGTGTTAAGTGAAACAGACAGGGTTTGGTACCTGTCTCAATCTATTTACACAACAAATACATCGGGCTAAGCTTCTAAAACCTCCTAACACTGAACTCCCAGGAAGCAAGAACTCACCAGGGCATAAGCTTGTGCCATACCACTAAAATATCTATAAACAACTCACAGAGCTCTACAGATATCCATAGCTATATAGATATAATGAAGTAAGTTGCCTACTATTTCTTTTTGCAGAAAGCAATACAAAAAAATCCCCAGCCAACTAGTAGAAGGCTAGACATGCAGACTAAGGTTTAAACAAATTGCTGAGTCTTTGGTTCACCTCTGGCAGAGTTCTTTTAATTTTAAATGCACACCACTTGTTTTTAAAATACCCACGTCAAAATAAAATAAAAGACAGATTCAAAGAGAAAATAGAATCATAGAAACAATGATGTTCCCCCTTACCTTCTTCATCTTGATGGGTCACTGGTAATTTTTTGTCTGTGCCTCAAATCCTGTTCACAATTTTTAAATGAAACTGTGGAATGGCCTGTCTGGCAATGGCATAAATCACCAGTGTAGTATAAATAACTGCATATGCACACCCCATGAAAAGGCACACACTCACGGTTTCGATCCTGTGCCTTTAATAAGAACAAAAGTTCGAGGCAGAGAACGCCCAAAAGCATGCAGAACAGCACCATATACTATGAGGAACAAGGACAGTACTGTAGATGCTCCCTAAGCTGCAGATGGTACTAAAGCAGATTTTAAGATAAAGATGAAAATTAAACTTCCTAAATTCACTCCTCCTTGTTCCTCTTCTGGGAACACATGCACACCCACCGCACACATCACCAAGGAAAAAGCAATACCAAATACGTTCACAGCATAGAAGTTGTTTGCAGTTTCTCGCTCTGAGTGACCAAATGTTAACGAAGACCTGTGTAGGGAGAATCAGCTTTAAGGTTTTACTTCTTTTCTGGACTGGACATAAGTCGACAGTCCCAATTACAATTAATACTTCTCCACTTTGCTTTAGTGATTTTTTTCAGCAGGACATCAGAATTTATCATTCTTCATACCATATGACTACCGGAACGTCGGAAGTTTTGCAGACAGTCTGAGTATAAAGACTACAGCTTTCTGTAAAGCTTCCACAGAACGCGGTGTTTGCAGCGATGCAGTGAAGTCTTTTGGAGCCCGAGGCTGTGTCTAGAAGGCAGATGGGAAGGACAGGCAGGCTCTGGGCCATCCCTCCCCTCAGCTCACCTCTGGCTCACACCTGTATGACCCTTGTCTCACAACCTGGCTCACCCCTGGATCACTCCCTGAATCACACCTGTCTCAGCTCTGGATCCCCCGTATCTCACACTGGATCACCCCTGTCCCAGCCCTAGATCACCCCTGTCTCGCACTTGTCTCACCCCTGGATTCCCCCCCGGTTCCCCGGCGCGGTCCAGCCCTGCCCGCGGGCCTTGTCTTCCCTGTGCCGCCACCTGCCGGCCGCGCCTGCCCCTGCAGCGCCCGCTCCCGCAGGAACCCCGGCTCCCGCAGGAACCCCGGCACCCGCAGGAACCCCCGCTCCCGCAGGAACCCCGGCACCCGCAGGAATCCCCGCTCCCGCAGGAACCCCGGCACCCGCAGGAACCCCCGCTCCCGCAGGAATCCCCGCTCCCGCAGGAACCCCGGCACCCGCAGGAACCCCGGCTCCCGCGTCCTGCCCAACCCACTGGGGACAGCCTGCACTTAGAGGTCAACATGACTTTTCTTGGCCTGGAAAAACTGTGCTTCAAAATGCTGTCCATGGCCATATGGCATTTCATAGTTGTATCTTTTTTTTACATTACAATTTTTTTTCAGATCCTTGAGACTGCAAAAACATTTTCCAGCGCTAGTAAAACTTTCTGAATCTCTTATTCATTCTTGTCAAAGAACACTGTGTCTTGAAGTTCATATGCAACCACTTCCACATGAAGTTTTTCTGCATTTCCTGATAAAACTCAGAAGGGCAGCAGAATGTTATCCCATGACCTAAGAGCATAATAAATACACCGTAACTTAGTTCAAAGCAAGCTTAGTAAGCTGCACAGTATGCAGTATTTTTACAAAAACTAGTTTTTAATTAATATTTTACTTTAATGCTACATTCTACTTTAAGGGCTTCTCTACCCCAAAAACATGGTGGGATAGACAGCCTGCCTGGAGTACATCTACACCAACACACACAGCATGGGCAACAACCAGGAGGAGCTGGAAGTCAATGTGCAGCAGGAAAACTGACAGAGCTGCCCTCACGGAGACATGATGGGATGACTGGCACTCCAGGAGGGCTGCAATGGGTGGCTACAAACTCTTCAGGAGGTTCAGTGGCAAGGAAGGAGAGGCGGTGGGGTAGCCCTGTGTGATTGGGAGTTTGGATTGTCTGGAGTTTGGAGCTTAGTGATGGTAATGACAGAGGTGAGTGTTTATGGTTTTATAAGGGAATGCCAACAAGGCAGGTATCCTGGTGGGAGTCTGCTACAGACTGCACAACCAGGACAAAGAGCTGGATGAAATATTCTATTATGTTATAATATCAGACTTAGAATTAGAACATTCTCTGGGAGAAGTCTCATGATCACTACCATTGTTCTCGTGGGGGCCTTCAACTCACCAGATGCTGGAAACTCAGCACAGAGGGACACAGTCCAGGAGGCTCCTGCCGTTTTCAATTCTCAGAGAAGCAAGGAAAAATCAACAGAACTGCCACCTTGGACTGCTGGAGGGCAGATTTTGGCCCACTTAAGAGATGGGCTGACAGACTCCCTTGGTAGGCAACCCTGAAGGACAAAGGAGTCCAGGAAGGCTGGGCACTTTTCATGAAGGAAATCCTGAAGTAGGCTGTCCCCATGTGCCCACAGACAAGCCGGCAGTGAAGACCAGCCTGGCTAATAGGGAGCTTTGCCTGGAACTCAAGGCACAAGAAGAAAATTCATGGCCTTTGGAAGAAGGGACATGCAGCTCAGGAGAGCTGCAAGAATGCTGTGAGGTTGTGCAGGGAGAAAATCAGGACGATCAAAGCCCAGCTAGAACTTAAATCTTATTCCCACAGACAACAAAACACTATTTCTATTAATGCATTAGCAACAAAAGGAGGGCCAAGGAGAATCTTCATCCTTTAGTGTCCTATAGTGACAAAGAATGAGGAAAATGCCTTTTCTGCCTCAGAATGGTAAGACCAGTTTTTCTCTGGGTACCCAGCCCCCAGAGCTGGAAGACCGGGACAGGGAGCAGAATGAAGCCCAAATAATCCAGAGGGAAATATTTGGTCCGTGACTTGCTGCACAAGTCCATGGGGCCAGATGGGATCCACCCAAGGATACTGAGGGAGCTGTGACAGTGCTCATGGAGCCACTTTCCATCATTTTCCAGCAGTGCTGGCTCACTGGGGAGGGCCCAGGTGGAGAGAAGTTGGCCAGTGTGACACTCCTCTGTAAGAAGGGCTGGAAGGAGGATCCAGGGAGCTACAGGCCTGTCAGCCTGACCCCGTGCTGGGAAAGGTCATGGAGCAGATCCTCTTGAGTGCCATCACGCAACACGTGCAGGACAACCAGGGCATCAGCCCAGGCAGCCAGGGTTTACGACAGGCAGGTCCTGCTTGACCCACCCGATCTCCTAGGACAGAGTGACCCCCTCGGTGGATGAGGGAAGGCTGTGGATGTGTCTGCCTGGACTTTAGTAAAGCCTTTGACACCGTTTCCCGCAGCATTTATCTCATGGCTTGGACAGGGGCACTCGCTGTTCACTGGGTAAAAGACTGGCTGGATGTCTGGGCCCAGAGAGTGGTGGGGAATGGAGCTACATCCAGCTGGGGCTGGATGACACTGACAGAGGTCTTCAAGGAGCATGTATTTATTTAGCTTTCATTTTGCTTTTTCATTGGCAGGGCTGTTGTGTAGCAACAAGACTGAAAGTTTGCAGACATTAACTAACGTTTTTCAAAGCACAGGTGCACATAAATGAACTGCCATGCCTTGTGCTGCGAAAATACTCTTGCAGTTCTAAGGTGTTAAACTAGTCCCCTCACAGTCTCACTGCCCTGGCTAAGCACATGAGAAACTGAGTTCTCTAATATTTCACAGACCACAGACAGACACCAGAGAATTAACCAGTAATTTTGTCCTTTTTTGGGTTGTGAAGCTGATAGAGATTTTGCTGACAGACCATCTTCAAGTCACTGACTGACCTGAAGAAACAAATAAAGTGGAAATTAAAACCCACCAGAGAGTCCGATTAGTCCAATTTCTTTATCAGCACCAATGAATATGTTTTACCCAAATCTTACAGTTTGTGAAAACTTTGTATGCACAAAATACGTATGTTCATGTATCTGTTCACACACCTGTGGCATGCTGGAGTACTCTCAAGTCATTAACAAAATTTGTCTTGTAGAAGAAAGTGAGTAGGACTAATGGTATGGACAGGCTAGAGGAGCAGAAGGAAAAAAACCATGAAATAACTCAGAATTGCAGTGGAGTTGTGGGGTACACTAAGAGCAAGACATAATTTTCAAGAGCACTTTAGCAAGAACAACATTTGACACTATCCTCTTTGAAATTCTGGTGCAGAACAGCTGGTTTTGATGCACAGGAGCCAGGATAGAGCCAAGCAAAGGATGCAAAGTTCAGACACAGCAGTTCGTGAGGAGTCTAGATCCCAACTCACTGCGCAATCATGACTGCATCCTCAGGTATGTGATCAGATTTTGGGGAAAAGAACTGAAAGAGGGATCGCTGAACGTTTCGTCGTGTTCAGTGACAGTGCACTCCTGCAAACTCACCCTGCTGCATTAATATTTCAGTCCTTTGACAAATGCTTTATAGAGCAGATGCCTCTAAAGAAAGTCAGGTAAGGACTCCATCAAATTCCCAGGGTTCCAGAACAAACACGTTAAAAGGGGTATGATAATAAAAATCAAGAAAGACTTGGGAAACATTATTTTCAGTGCATTTAAAATCTCAGAAACTAGTTATTTAATACAGTATTGTTTAAATTTGCTTTGACGTTCACTTGTTTTACTTTTCAGAAATGTAATCTATGGGACTAAAATAAGAAAGCATCCTCTTTTTTTTTTCCCCCCGCTTCTTAAACATAAATCAAACAATAGATGCAGGAGAAGCTTACACAACATGCAGCCAGCTGAACAGCAAAACAAATCAGTAACTTGTACGATTATCAAGAGGAAAACATCATATTGACTTAATGGATAATTAAGCTCAAGAGTCCTTGACTCTGACATAGGATTTCTTCTTGAAGACTTAATAAAATACATAACAGTCCAATAGTGTATTTGGATCATGTAACTTACCCTGACAGCATTCTGAACTACCTTTCAAGAGAAACTACTCTTTTTTTGAAGGCAAACATGGCAAAATACTGAAGGTGTGGAAATATGAAACATACACACAGAAGCATGAACAAACACAAAGGAATGAAAAGGGACACACAGCCTTTTCCATACTTCAAGCAGTAAGATTATTGTGAGCTACTCCAGGAGCAAGGGTTTTGTAGGTGCCAACATGTGATTAACATGCACGCATCCCACTATACTTCAAAATTTCCCATGCCCAGTACTGAGACAAGGAGCTTTTCAAACTGGAGCAGAGTTTATGCAGACCAGATGCAACCATAAAAATACAAACCACTTGAACCTTAATAAAATACACAGTAATGGAAATGTTGTAAAACAGATACTAAACCCATAAAATATTAACAAGCTTAATCAAAATGAACCAGGGTCAAAACCACTAAGTCCAGCCATCATTTACAGAAAGACAACAAACACCAGATGTATTGTGATTTGGGGCAAGAGGAGGAGAAAAAACCTCTAAACCTATTTTCAGCATTGTAGCCATCTACAAGAAAAAATACAGAGAGCATTTAATATTTCACTGACTTGAAAATTTACAGGTCTGCTATTAAAACTCACTTGGTCACAACTCATACTCTATTCTGTAAAAGAGACATCTGGTGTGTGTTAATAATATACAAATTGAGGGCAGTTGGCATTTCTCTCTCCTCGATCCCTTCTTTAATGCTATTTTCTGAAGAACTTTGCTAAACTCTTCTGAACAAGTAACTCCACTTTAATGCAAATCTATAAAATCCTAAATTTTTTTTAAGACACAGGTCCTTATAATTTAGTATTTCTTACATGTACATGAGGTTACATTTTTGTACATGAGGTAACATCTATGTGAAAAAAGTCTGAAAATGAAGTAACATATTTCTGAATATATATATATAACACACATATATATATTAGAAACATATATAACTATGTAAATGTGACAAACCAAGAAAATGCCTCTGATATTCCTCCTGAAAATGATCTGCCACATCTAAACATTTTACCTTAGTATTTTCCTTTCTACAGGAATGCAGTTCCCTGTTTACCAAACTTTCTGAACCACTTCATTTCCTTCAAGGCAAACACTACATTCCTTACTATGGTTTGAGAATTGGTATGATGCTGCGATTGCAAATGCCATGGTTTTTTAAAATACAGTTTATTAACCATTATTCTACAGGGCAATTGTAGTAATCAACTCTATACTGATTTTGAAAACAGCAGAAAGATATTTTTGCAGTTATAGATTATTAAGATTCACTTTTCTGAGCTGACTGCTGTGCTTGCACAGATCCAGTCAAGTTAGCAGACCTTCATGCACATGTGGATCAAAACCTCTAATTCTTTGAAATCCAAGCATTTAAAAAGCCTAAAAAATTATAAAGCAAACTTGAAAACATTGGTTGCCAATTCCTTTGTTCCTGGTTTGGTTTTTTTAATAAGTATTTGCAAGCATTTTCCTGGGTGGGGAACACTTGATTTTTTTTTTTCCCCTTCTACAATAAAAGTGAAGATCTGTGGCTCAGTAACTGTAGCTTCAGGAAAAACACCAAGTATCATGAGACAGACATGAAAATCACAAAGAACTGGCAAGAATTTCCTAGTGCAGGATTGAAGTGTGAGATTGCCAAAGGAACTGAATTACCTAGCAGCCAAGTGGCTCATGCAGTTTTCTAAAAGCAAATAGGATTGCATTCCAGATCATCACATAAAATGAATGAAGTGGGGAGGTTTTGGCTACTCGGGCAGTGGGGAGAAAAAATTAAGGATTAATAGCATGAAGCATTGCCATGGATTTTCCCGGGAGACTGTGGGATCTCACTCATTAAAAGTTTTTATGAATAGGTTAGACAGGCATCTGTTGGGAATGAAGTAAGTACGGTTTATCCTCTCTCCAGGCAAAGGAATGGCCAACATAACATCTGGGGGGCTCTTTGAATCCTACTTTCTGTGATGCTATACTCTGCAAATGAAGAATGGAAAAACACTTTTCAAACAGTACTCAAGTCTTGCTGCAGTGCTTTGAAAAGGAGAGCGGGGCACTGAAAGCTTGGAAGGTTCAAGCTGGATGTTCTCCACTTGATACTGCTATTCTCTAGCTCAGTGAACATTATTTCATGCATTGCTTGAGAAATCTCCAAATACGATCACTGCTGACAGATTTAAAATTTTCCTCCTCTGAATTCCCTGAAAACGACTGTCTTTTTTTTTTCTTTTATTTTTTTTCTTCTTTTTTTTTTTCCTTTCTCCTTTTCCCTGGAAAGGAAATTCCTTTATTCTCTTTAAGGATACACAGAGGCAAGCACATATTTCAAAACAGTGTATCAACCCTGCCCTGATCTGTCCCCTACCAAATATCACCCTGTAAATCTCCTCCAACAAATTTGTTACAGTCAGGTAATACTCCTCACAAACACTGATCTTTAATGACTGCTCTAAGTAATTACATCTTGAACTGAGTGGATATACACTGTCACTTGATATTTAAGGTATCAATCCTAATTTTATTCATGTGCACACACACGTGTGTATGTATGGGAAAATCCACCCTGGGGAGAAAGAGAAATTATACCAAATGTGCCTAACATCGTAGTAAAATGAGGGGATCCACCCAGGAGAGGCACTTCCTTGCTGGAGCTGATGGAGCTATAGTCATTTTCATGAGGGCTGACCCTGACCTTGATTCTGACCTATCTTTCTGAAAATTGTTACTTTAAACCCGGTTACCTCCTATTTAGTGAGAACAAAACCCAAGCTCATGTGCAGACTCCAAGGTGAGGTGGAACAGCTCAGGCTCATATGGCACAGAGCAGAGCAGAGAGCTGGCTGCCAGGAGCTTCTCCAGGGCCATCGCCAAACTCCAGCGGTGTTTTAGAGGCCTTGAAGTAGCCAAAGCTGAACCCGCTGTGAAACACTGAATGTGAAAACAAAAGGGCCAAACTTCTCCCAGAACCCAGTCCCGGGAAGCAGCTCAGAGCCTGAGTGAATGGATGCATGGCTATACAAAGCATCCAAAGCCTCCCATCTCACCAGGTGCAGCTGCACGGGGAACAGAGGCATGAGAACTGCTCTCCCCTCTCTCATGGACACAGCATGAGAGCTGTGCAGAGCAACATCATCCCTTGAAATGGCCACAGCCTGGCCTCACAGTCCTCAGTCATAGATGGCCACAGCCCTTGCCACCGTGGCAGCCAGGAGCAGCACTGCCGGAGTCACCTCCAGACCAGATGCCTGGCACTCTGGAGCAAAAGCAATATCCAAACAAGTTACAGCCTATTACCATGAGATTTCTTCTTTGAGATTTTAAATCTGATTTAAACTTGCAGTACAGAGCGTTTATACTGCACGTGTCTCATATGGTTTCCTTTGTTTTTGTAAGTACCTACATAGTCAAGCACTAGGAGACATATCCTGAGCTGCAGAAAACTGAGGAATGGCATCACACACCAGTGAACCACCAGCCGTCGGCATTTTCTAAACTTCACTCTGTGTTTCAACAATATTCTCTGCACACCTGAATTCAAGAACATCTTCAGGCAATCTGCAGACGTTGTTTGAAAGGGAAAAAAAGTTTTCTTTGTAACATTTCACTGCATTGTGAATGTTGCTAAATTCTTGTACTAAAGAAAGTGAAAAAGCCCTCCCAGTTCACCTTCTGTACACCACTAATTAATTTCTGTATTTTTTATTATGTCTGCCCTTATTTATGTCCTACCTCATAAAACTAATCTCTTCCATTCCTATGTATCTTCATTTAGGAGCTTCTCTATACTTTCAATTAATTATTATGCTTAAAATGAAAGTGTTCTTTTTCTAGGTAACTTTTCTGACAAAGTATCTACTATGACAGAGTATATCACATATGACTCAAATTAAGGACAGAAAAACATTAGAGTATTTTTTAAATCCTTTTAGAAAAAAAGGTTCCTTTTCTTATTTCCACCTCAGCCCCAACTCTCTATTGCTGTCTTCCGTTGCAGTGTTTGGGAATAATCTCATCATTTCTCAAGTCCTACTGCACACCTGCGTCCCCTCTCTCTCAAAGCTCTCCAGTTGAGAACCTACTTGAAGAACTTCTAGACTGCATTTTTTTACATGCACTTTTAAACTTCTTTACCAGGCTTTGCCAACTAATTGGTTTAACAAAATGATTTGTCATCTCATATTTCAAAGGTAGAGCCTGCCACACAGGAACACATCCTACTTTTTATGTTCATCATCCACACTGAAGATGTCAAACACAAATAGTTTTCAAATCTGCAAAACTTTGGGAATTAGTTTCCTACCTGGGTGTATTAGAAGACAATAGGCAACTTGGTCATCTTTTCACATAGTATTCTTTTTTTATTAGGAATTTCATTTGGACTTTGCAAACTAAAAATCTTTGTATTTCTTTCAACTGTAGAGCTGCTGCTGGAAAACTTTGAAAAAATTCACTCCTACTTTGAAGTTTAAAATCTGCTTTTAAGAATTCTGAATATGATTTTTTATTAATGGTAATAACCAAACTACTCATGCAGAATTATCTTCTAAAATGCAGATGTGGGCATGTAAATCTGTAGGGGAACATGCACCACCCCTTTATTGCAACTTACAACACAGCTGCTGTAATTAAAATAATTACTAATTCTTCCATAAAGTTACCTTAACCTGTACTGGTTCCTTCTGTATCTAAAAGAAGGCCTGTGATCTAACAACCACCTTCAAATGGTTTAAATAAATGTAGAAAACTTAAATGTAGCATCATCAAAATTACTTTTTTTCTTTGAGAAACGATGCCATGACTAGGGAAGAAAAATAATTTATTTCCTATAGTTAAAACACAACTGCTTTTCAGCTGTGCTGTCTATTAAAAATATTCTGTTTCCAGACACATTTTAATTATGTTAGAATCAATCTGAGGCAAAAACAATCTTCAAAACAGTACTTCTAGATCTATAACAGAAAAACAAGAAGAATTTAGTTTCATTTCTCCTTAAAATAACCATTTAATTTCATACAGTCAGTATAAAAATCCACAGTCTAAATGTATTTCCCTTATAAAGTCAGTGCTCCCATATGAGCCATAGACAGGGACACATTTATAAATCCTTCAGGACCTCTTTTTACAACATTTTTACTTTTTGTTCACGTAGATTACATTACCCATTTAGCTTTGTTTTAAGCACTATTTTTTTCACACAGGCTTGCGAGGTGCTGGGCAAAAGATCCTTCTGAAGGAGAGTCAACTGAAAAGGGGATATTCCTCACAGTTTCCCCCCGCCAAGAGTCATTAAACACACATAACCTGTGTCTCTGGACAGCGAAACAGGAATGGGACAGAAAGCACAGGCCATAGTCAGTGTCATGGCATCAGTAAGAGCACAAGGAAATCCCAATGACTGTCCATACAACCATCACAGTACAAACCCACTTCTATCCACAGCTGGTTTAAGAGCAATCGTTAGATTTGCAATTTTTTCCACCTCAACTCATGTAAAAATGGTGGCTTATAAGACAGTAAGAAATACTGACCATTTAAAACATGCAATGCAACATACAGCATGCTCCTTCCATAAACTTCCCTGGACCTTGATGCCACCACCTGCTCTATGGATTACGCTCTGAACAAGCTGAAGGCAATGCTTTGGCAGGAGCAGAGCTGCTAGTGCAGACACCAGAAAGTCAGCACAACAGGCTGCCTTAACCAGGAGCAAAAGAGATTGAGACAGGAAGGATCCTCTCATTTCTGGCCCCTTTTATAGTGCTGCTGAGACATTTCCTGGTCTTGTCTCCATGGGATAATTGCAAAGTAAGGAAAGATTATCATTGCTGTTCTACAAATAAAAGAGTGGCTATGGGGCTATATTTTAAAGGTACTTAGGTGCCTAAGGATGCACCTAGGCACCTACTGGTATTTTAACTCTTAACCTAATTAGCAGATTTAGTTGCAAATTCTAGCCTTGGGCATCAGTGTTTGATAGTTGTGCTATCTATAGAATCACCAGGAATATCATTACAGCTGTCCTTCTGAGTTTCATGTTTAGTGCTTACATGTAACTTTAGTTAAATGGGAGAAGAGGAGAATAGTCCAAAACTGAGGGGAATAGACTTAAAGTGAACACGTATGAACAGTTTGCACCAAAATACATAACAGGCACTGGAGTTGTGCCAAGACAGGATATTAAATACTGTAATTCAGATAGTTTACTTGCCTGGCCTTATATCTCTTAAACACATACTACTTCTGTTACATTATAGTTTCTCATTTCATTCTGAACTTCTAGTCCATAATGTTCCAGCCTAGGAAAAGCAAATAGCTACATTCGTTTCACTCTCAGTTTAGTATTTGTTATTTAATCTTTTTATATTGTGTCTTCATCTAAAGTTAAAAATAAATGGTTAACTGCATTAGGCTGCACACCACAAACAGTATGTTTATACAGCTACAAAATTCTCTGTTAACAAATTGGGTGCTATTTAGAATTAAATGGGTTAGAAACATTTGCAAAACAGCTCCCAGTGCCAGTACTGCATGGAGAGGTTGTCAACATGGGTAGGAATTCTCAAATAGGTACCTTAAATGAAGCTAGAAACATTAATATTTCAAACTTCCCAAATCAAAATGGAATATTATAAGGCTAACACTTATTCTTCTATTTTTATAGGACAGTGCACATTCACAAATCATATCAGATCTTATGTCACTTCAAAAAAAAAAAAATAGATAGTTTCCCACCTTGGTTTGCTTCACAGCTTCTATAAAACTGTTCAGTGTAAATCAAACAAGGATCACTTGGACTAAATGATAGTTGAGCCTCCTTTGTGACAGAGGTATTAACTAACTCTAATTCTGCTACACGAGGTGCCATGACATGAAATCCACTGGCCTCAGTGCGCAGTTCTCCTTGGTCCCACACACTTGCTAGAGCTGGCAGCATTCTCCTTTCTGCTGGGCAAGCTCAGAGCACAGGTCTCTGCACTTCAAACCCTGATCTCTGTGGAGGTAAGGAGGCACCATGCTGGATTTCATTAATCACAGACCAGCCAATGAAATGCACAAGAAAATGCAATGCTACCTTTTAGCATTGAACAAAAGCTAATACTGACTTTAATACTGACGTTAAGGATTTAATAATGCCTATTAATAATGAATAAGGATTTTTCAGTTCAGTTTAAATTTACATTAACCACTTGTTGGTCAATCAGTTTCAAGAGCCATTTAAAATAGGCAGGTGTCTCTCTTCTTTTGAACGTCACAAGCACAATCTAATCAATTAAAATAATGCTGGTAAGAAAGGAAAGCAATGCTCTCACAGAGCATAGCCATTGCAAGTGTCTGTTGCCAGACTGTAATATTTGGGCTTTATTTGATGTGCACGTTTGGATAAGCAAACAACATCAGAGAGAGATACTAAGACTTGGTTTTTTCTTTCTGCGCCTTTTAAGTCTTACAGATACTCAGCTTTTCAAAACAGTTCTGTTATCCAAAAGTTAAGCTCCATGGCTATTCCACCTAAGCCCTGGTAAAAGGGATTCCCCTCTAAGACAAGACATAAAGCTACTGTTATCCTGGGGAAATTTTCATTACTTCTCGTGACAAGACCCCTTTTCTCCTTACTTTTGCAGAACTTTGCAGCCTGGTAACACTGAGCCAATGCCTCTCATTTATCCAGTTCTTCCCTCTGCAGCTTACTACTTGTTCAGCCTTACAAAAAGATTAATTGCTACCCTCTTCAGGGCCATCTGGACCAATTCTTGGACTGGGCCTTAGGACATGTTAAAGGATTAGCCTAATTGCCAAGACCTTTCAGGTGACCTTGGAGCCCGACGGTTTTACCTGGAGTTACTTATGTCCATTCTTAAGAGTTCTCATCACACACAACTCCTACCATCATCTCCTTCAAGCCACACCTCAGCAACCCAACACCTGTCTCTTCAAGAACGTCACAGTACAGGCAAGACATCCAGTCCTCTTACTTACTGGACCACTTATGCTACCAGAGGAAAATACCATGTGTAAGAGAAATCTCTAAGGTACTAGAGAAAATACCAAGGCAAATGTCCCCGGTGACACTGGGGCAGGCCTCCCTGTTGCTATGAGAAGACGGCTTATTGAAGCACGTAGTCACTGCACGGGCACTCTCTCTCCTGTGTACATGTACACATACACACACAATATCCTTTTCCTCAGGGAAACAACTACCAGGGCCTTCTTGCCTCAAAATTGCTGCCTGCACCCAGCACCGCCATATGACGCAAATCTGCTTGCATGCCACCTCTAGCTGAGCTCAGAGCAAGACAAAAAGCAGCTCCATGTGTTGTATGTGCCACCTTTACATGCATTTATCTGATATTTTATTTCTAGCAGGTATAAAATCCAGCTGTGCTTGTTACCTGCTTGGTATGTCTCTTTTCCCATCACCTGCTAATCAGCAGGGCTCAGCTCAGTTGGCACCTCTATTTTTTGAACAGGCAACAAAGAGTCCTGACCAAAGTCAGTCTGTATGAAGACAGTGCTCCGTTTGACTGGAGTCACTCCAGAAAGAGCAGGATAGTCTTTGTAAGATCAAGTGAAGTGACAGAGAGAACTCTTCCTGGCTCTAAGATAGCAGAGCACTCAAATACAGAGCATCTTAATTTACTGTTAGATTTGGTTTTGAACTGACAGTGCTGACACAGCAAAAAAAATTTTTTTTAATTCTCTTTAACAGGAGCAACCAGAATGTGGCAGAGATTCATGTGGAAAGAGCAAAACATAGGCCAGACTAAGTCTATGCAATCTCTCATAGAGCTGTCAGATTTTTTCTTTCTGCTTCATGATTTACAACATCACGAACTGTGAAGCAGACATCACGACAACAAAGTCTGACGTTAAATGACTTTTCCAATTCCCCTTATCTCCCCATGTACTGAAAAGGTCATGTCCGTCTGTCACGCAGCACTTTTCTCTCCCACAGGATCTCCAGAAACCAGCCTGAACATATGCACAGGAGAGCAGTGGCCAGGCAGCCAGTGCCCAGCTGTGCTCTCAATACTCCGGTGAAACAGTTCTGCTACAGCCTCCACAGTGCAGAGGAAGGGAGGACTTTCTCGGACTGTTGGATTTGGGGAACTTCCTCCTGTATTTGCTTTTTGTCATTAAGATTCTGTGTGCAACCACCTAAAGTTATTTCATGATTGACCACGGCAGAGACTTCATACAGAGTCTTAGGCAGGTGTTGAATGGCCACAAAGACCTTGGAACAGTGCATATTAGGAGCAGGGCATGGAGGAAAATCTTTTTGCTTATGGAGTTTTTGAGAAGAGCAAAGATGTCTTACACTCAGTAAGCTTTTAATTTCTGATAGGAATGAAAATGCATTGCATTTGTTGACAGAAGTTACCAACTTACTATGAACTATAAAAACCACCTTTGCTCCTAAAATCAGCTCATGATGACAGAGATGTCTGCTTCATTTGTTCACAACACATTGTTCATTGTTGAATATTACATTTTTCTGGGGGCTGCAACTGGCAGTGATAAAAATACCTCTTTGCTTTGCACCCAAGTACTGCAATTTGGGTCAGATGGATACCTCTGGGGAAAGGTGCAAGGTACAGGAATCTCTCCTTTTCTGCGTTGCACAGACTGTTCAATGGATGAAAGGCTGCAGAGTGCAGGTGAAACAGGAGGGAGAATGACAAACACAGCATGTAGACAGCCCCCAGCATAAAAAAGAAACAGGAATATCCAGGCCCCAGGTGTGAGAGAAAGTCTGACTTTTCTCTGAGGACCCTACATGGTCATGTCAAAATCATAACAACCCAAAAAGCCATTGGAAGTTGCTGAATGGAGAACAATCTGAGGCAGGAGACTTGTCTTTCACTGACACTCTAAATGAAGTGGAGATGTGCTTCCAAACCATTTATTTGTATCCAGTCTCAACCAGGAGACCTCAGGAGTTTTGTGGCTTTGTATGAAAACAACTTACGGTTTTAGGTCGTCCCCAAACGATACTGAATTTGCGATGCAGTTTGCATCACTGTGAGCACATTTTAAAAGAAAGATGCAGGAAGACACACTTCACAGCTCTGGCTGGCACAAGTTTTCCTTGACAACGCCTTAAAGAAAATGGCAGCCAGTGCCCGGGTCTCACTGTCAGAGACATTTCTGAGACAGCAATTGATTGTTCTTGGTCTTAAACTCAGCAAAGTGTTCATTTAAGATAATTACAGCTAAACATGAAAACAAGTGTAATTCTGCCAGCCTGGATTGTCCCACGCAGAGGGCAGCAGGGTAGGATGGGAAAAGTATTTAGTCATAGTGTTCTGATCTGAGCACTGACAGCAAAGATGGGAAATGCAACACCAAAATGGAGACTAGGCATTCTAATGCCACAATTCCAGAGACAGATGAGAAGTTTCAAGGCTGTGAACAAGCTCCATGTTGTTCTCATTTCCCATTCTGGCTCTCCAGTGGCTGAATTGAGCATTAAACCAAGCGAACAAGCTTGTGAGACTGACTCTCAGATACGGCAGCTGGTGACAGACAGCACTGGGTGAGTACAGACAGGATATTGCTACCAGACGCAGACAGGATGGTAGGCATGGCAGGCACCATCCTGAACTTCTTTTTCTTTGGGGTGTGTGGCAGATTTGGAGCTGCTTCGTAGTTATTTAAGAACACCATGCACTAATTTAGTCATCAGAATGTTTTTTTCTACAGCTATGGTGGTTTCATTCAGTCACAGTCTATCTGGACAAGTAGGCAGGAAGGAAGAGCTTGGCAAAATATGTGACACTTCAAGAGTTAAAAGTCAATGCCAAAAAGAGGTAGTTCTGGTTCCTTTTCCAGTAACCTATAAAATCACCTCTGACCTGGACAGACAAAGCACACAAATATTGCAGGATGTTAAGAATGAAGATGAGCTCTAACAAAAAGAGCTTCATGCTCTTAAAACTGCGCTTTATTTACTAATAGGAGAAATTAATTATTGAGTAATATTATTTATGCAAATTTTATATTATGTAGTCCCCTCCTTCCCCTGCTGCTGTACAAGATATTTCATGTCAAACATGCCTTCTTCAAACACAGTACACCATAAAGAGCAGATTCCCCAAAAGAAGAACTGTGAATAACTAATGGCAGCCAGAAAGATCAGATAGCAGACCTGATGAAGAGAATTGAAATTCTACTTTGAGGTATAAAATAGTCACACCTTCTCCACTGAGACTAAGACTCATGCAATTGGCTTTCAGCCAGCTCTTCCCTACAATTAAATGTAGATAACATGTGACTACAACGTCATGCACCCTTAGCATTCCCTAAAACCACGTGTGAAACCTGGATGGTTAGGAACAGGAGAGAGCCTGCAGCTTCTACTGTGGTGGCATCAACCTGGGCCCAGCACTCAGAGCACTCCTACTGAAAAAGACCTTTGGTGCAGATTAGCACTGTGGTTCCTTCCCATCACTTTTCCAGAGCTCACCTTTCTCTCCGTTGGTGGGAGTGTTACTGTACGATAAAAACTCACCAGAGCATGAAATAGCAGTTATGAAGGCCAATGCACGCAACAAGTTCCCTTCACTGAAGACAACACTGTTACAGGTATTCACTCTGAGGTACCAGTAACCTGATTTTGTCTTTTGAAAATTCCCACTGTGTTTCATTTCTTTGCTCGCTGTTAACTTTATACTAAGGGACTCACAAGAGTCACACAGTCCACAGGATCTAGGTGTCATTTCTTCTTTTAGAGAGATTACAACAAAAACGGAAGGAGTCAGTCTCTCCCTATGATAAGCACTCTTTGACAAGGACTCTTCTCAGACCTCATGAACCTGTAATTCTGTATGAAGCCCTGCTGAACTTTTCTTCTCCTTACTTTCCTAGGTTGATCAAAACGCGGCTCTTGGAAGCTTCTTTCTACAGCCCCAGATAAGAAACTTACTTTAACCAAACCCTCAAAAATGCTAATGGAAGTCATTCAGTTAGTGCAGAACAAAGTTAAAAAGCAGGCAAAAATGGACATAAATCATCATTAACTGGCCACAATAAGACACTTCCTCTGCAGTGACAGGAGGCACTGCTAGAAAGGTGCACCACGTCTGGAGGTAAATCACACTCAGTTATATCAAAGGTCACAGCCAAATACAGCTGGCAAAAAATGCAATTAGCTGGAACTCGCTAAGCACCAGGGACAATGCTTTCAGAATAGCACAAAATAAGTGACCTAAAAATAAGAACCCTTGGCTAAAATATGTGGTCATTCAAAAGACTACACTGAAGGGTAAAGGAACCAATGCTGGTGTCACTCATCTCCTTTATGCTTAGGTTGAGGCAGGCCCTTTAGGAAGTTTTGACATTATACGGCAAGATAGGAATAACGAACACACCCTTTGGTTTTGCCATCTACCACTTTAATGCAGGTATAGTCTTAATGACAAGAATATGCATCCTGCTATATGTGACTTCACTCTGAGTCTGCCATTTCATTCACTTAAAATTTATAAATGTATGCTACAGCAGATTCTAATAGATCTTCTGCCACTACATGTAGTCCCTCAGATTTTTATTTTAAATCAGCTCCTGCTTTTCCAGGAGTTAGTCTGGTATAAGACTTACTTTCTGATATGCTTTGCAGGACGACAGCTGGGAAGATGTTATCACACGTTTCCCTTTTTTACTGGTTGACTATCAGAGAAGTTTATGCAATACATATTCTGAGAGAGGAGTCATAGATCTCTATTATTTAACTAGGAAAACTCTTTTCTTGTATTCACTCAGGTCTCTGTCAGGATACAGTAGTTTGGTAATCGCTGAATTCTTTTCCACATGTTTACCTAGCCTGTCAAGGTAACAGTCCATGGAAACTTTTTCACAGGGGAGATAGTAAGATGTCAAAATATGAAGTCTGCAGCACCTGAGTGAACAAAGAACATAAAGGAGGCCTTTCGCACATTCCTTCTCCTCCAACAAAGAAGCTGCAGCTTTTGCATTTTGCTAACTCCCTCCACCAGCCCACGACTTGCCACCGCTGGCTGTGGGTGAACACATGGCTGTGGGTTTCAGCTGATGGACTCAACGAATGGCTTGGAGTTCATTTGAAATGCAAAAAAATAGGGAGCTAATTTTGATAAGAGAATGAGCTTAAAGGTCTCCAGAGCAGGAAAAGAATGTAAGCAAAGAGATGGGAATGAGACAAGGAAATTACTAGGAATGTTCTGAAAAAGAAAATACAAAGCTCCTCAGGAAGGGGAAGGTTATGCAAGAGTGAGGAAGCAAAGGAACGCACTGGCAAAAAACACTGGAAAAGTCTTCTGAAAAAGCAAAGGAAAGGAAAAACAGGGTAAGTTTACAGCTTTCCTTCCTAGATGAACATTCTATTCCCTCTACTATTAACTTTTAAATGTTTTCTCATTGGCTGCAAAAGAATTCTTGAAGTTCTTTGAGCCTGCCACTGTGACAGAGTATATAGGAGAGAGAATCCCTCAAAAGGGGACAGGATCAACATCACAGCTTATAATCATATTCCATCAACAGCTTCAAAAAGGCTTTACCATGTCTTTCTTTTGACTTGCTAAAAGCCAAACAAATTAAAACCAGCACCTGTTCTAGAAAGGCAGAACCTACACACAGCAGCAGCAGCCCAGTAAAGTGTATGTGGCTGAGAAAATGACCAGAGACTGAGAAAAACCAGATCATCTTCAATTTACCAGTTCACTGGTCTCTAGGTGTCAACACTCCTGATATGTTTATTAAGCCAACAACCAGTCTTGCTATCCATTAGCTACATCTCTTCAAATTTGCGTTGAAATGTGTAATTAATAGTGTGTGGCTGTTACATTATTTGTTCTGCAGTCACAAGAGCTAATCCATTTCTGTGTTCTAGCTAGCCTGGGAATGTCTGTATATGTTGGTCATCTAATGCTAAGCAATTGAGTTATTGACATTTAGAGGCACCACAAAAGACTCTTGCAACTCAAAAAATCTGTTCCTGTAAGTACTTTAAAACAGCTGACCTCAATGCAAGCAATTGCATGAGTCCAAAAGAAAACAGGAAGAGAAGGCTAGCTGGAAATTTCAAACATCTTGTCATCTTCTCACAATTCTTGATGTTACTGTAACTCTTCCAGAAATACACCATAAAAATCAGGCAAGAGCGAACAGGTGTGTGGTGTATTTTAAACTCTTGTCCTGGTTACTGAGCTGGAATCCCAAACAGCCTGAACCCTGTGACCTTGGGGGTCACAGTGCTCCCTGAGTTACTCAGTTCAGTAGGAACCATTACTACCAACTTCATTATCCATAGGATCACTTATGCATCAAGACAATACTCATCCTGTTTTTGAAAACGGCTTTGGTCTTCTCCCAGGGAAAGAACAGCACGATATCCTTGACAATGGAGTCAGTCTATGACCACCACTTCCAGAAACCCTTCCTACCAGCCAGTGACTGCCAGTGCAAACGCCACAACACATTATGGATGTAACTCCAAAATCAGCCATGGATGGCAGTACAGTTTGGAATACAAAAGGGATGTCTACACTTCAAGGCTGAATACATGCCACTGAGCTGGATACACAACCAATATGAATTCCATCACCACGGAAACCAGGCACTCTTGAAGCGTGAAACATGTCCAAACATTTACTTGATCTTATAACCATACATATGTAGATTTCAAGTACAAGCAAAATCTGCATTTTGCATTACTGCTATTCTTTCAGCTGGGGAAAATGACTAAGGATAAACCAGGAAAAATATGAGAATACAGAGGAAAAAAATAGGAGAGAATATTGGTTTTGGATTATATGATGTAAGTACAAGCAATTTTACTGAGATTTACATCTTATTAAAACAAACAAGTGGAAGCATAACTGAGAGCCTGAACCTAAAAATTATCGAAGTAGGATTTATTATGTGGATCAGCCAAAAGCGGGGCATATAAATTCTCCTTTATACTTAGGCACCTATTCCAAGCCAGTCATTCTACCTCTTTCTGTAGCCAGCCATTCCAAAGGCAACCTCATTCTGCCTATGGAGAGCAACTGCTTTAGGATGGCCCAGGGAGACACTGAACTCTCAGAGGGCTAAAACCACACAACAGGAACCTGAGGCTTGCTATTGCTATGGCAGTTCACTCCCCTAATTTCCCTACAGGACTGCAAGGACACAGCAAAAGCCTACAGCCAGTCGGAGGCATCTGGGGTGGCCAGATTCCAAAATCTGACTTGCTGATCACCAGACCCAGCCTTTCTCAAAAAATCTTCTATTAAAAAATACAGAAAAGACATTTTTATTAATATTGCTCTTTACAGAGCTCTAGGATTATGAAGCACTGACCTTTTTTTTAAGCAAAATGAGAGTGAAGCTTAATTTCTTTATGTATACTTTATTCTGGTTTAACATTAAAATATTTTATCTTCTTCATCTGGTTTAAAAATGA
The DNA here is from genome assembly GCA_013398115.1 of Falcunculus frontatus. NCBI lineage: Eukaryota > Metazoa > Chordata > Aves > Passeriformes > Falcunculus > Falcunculus frontatus. Next base: position 997,958 of record VZRV01005549.1, read on the forward strand.
AGAACAAAAAGGTATATGAGAGTGTGAAAAACAACCTCTGTACATATTCTAGGATGATAATCAAATTTTTTGGTTTGTTGTTCAGGCAGATAATTTTAGAAAGGGACACTCATGGAAAAAAAAATCAACTGGGAGAGGAACATGACTATAAAAGTTCTGTAGTTTGTGAAAAAGATGTTTTATGTCTTCTTTACAAGGGAAGTGAACCACAAGAAAGACACAAATTTTATATTACATTAAATTTTATAATATACTGCATGAGAAATACTTTTGTTAAATGAGGCATTAAAAAAAAGAAGAAAAAAAACCCCCAAACTTCATTGCCACTCCATCAAAAGCTGATGCATAATTAGAGAAAAGGCACAACAAGACACGAATTTCATGGCAAAAGAAGAAAATAATGCAATGTAGGCATGTATGTGAATGTTAGCCAATTCCTCCAGCTAGCTCAAATTTGTATCTGCTTGAATTTGCAGAGTCCTTTTTCTCTACAAGTAAAACAAGTATTTGAGGCATCTTTCTCTCCTTTTTATTTCCTGTATCAATTGAATTGAATTGTAATAGATTACTTAAAAAAAAAATTAGATTCCCTCATAGCTTTCTAAGTAATTAACTCTTTTCAAAGCCAAATTATAACATTACAGCAAGAATATTCTGCATGTAAGCAGGTCTACACTCTTGGATAGGCCATTCAGTCCCAGGTTAGGGACAAGCTCTGGGGGACACTGCTCCAGGACTGCCACCTCCAGCAAGGGCTGGACACACCACATTTCTGGCAGAAATGGTGGTGTCACACCACCCCCGCTCTAAGGAGACAGAGGCTCTGAGACAAGTGTGTGGGATATGGAACATACCTGCCATCACAGTGAAATCCAGGCACAGCTTCCTGACGTTTGCATGGCACTGACCAGCCCTACCTTAAGGCCTACAAAACACAAGCAAACAGCAAAAACTGCCATCAGCATCCACATCTGCAATGTTTGAACACAAAGAGGCCTTTTTCCTGCCACCCTACAACCACCTACCCCTAAGGGCTCTTTGTCACAGTCTGTTCCATGGCAGGACAGGCAGGAGCATGCAGACCTCATCTAGGCTTGTCCAAAGGAACAGGGAGATCTGGGAACAAGAGTGAAGCCTACGTGTGACTGAAGCATCCTGCCAAACACTGTCTATCACCCTGGCACTGTATGTTGCCATGAATTTTTGTATAATATTTGATAAAGAATTTTTAGCCAATATATCCATCTGTTATGGAAGGGAAAATAATCCCATACAAATAAGACAAGCAAAATATGCTTGCAAAGCAATAATAAATTTGGGGTTCCATAACTATGACATTTGAAGTTTTATGAATATATAAACTAAAAATTATTTCTTGTTATGCACTATCGAGTGAGATTAAATATTTAATGAGCAGTAGTGGCACAAAATCATAAGTCTCTAAAGATTAGAGCAAATTATACAAAGTTTAAGGTATTTTAAAATAAAGATATGTTGAAAGTAGTTATTTAAAAAGAAAAGCACTCCTAAATACAAAAACTCAGACCTTGAAACAGCCTGGTATGTATTATAGTATGTATTATAATTTAATCCTGACCTAGGAGATGAAAAGCTATTGCCACAAAATTTATCTGTGGTGACAAGCCTTCAGATCCAAAGTCAGAGCTGTTCTCAGGCAATGGAGTGGAACAAAAGGCAACGTCTGGGGCCTGGACAATCTGCTCATGACAGCCACAGAACCAATTTGCTATAGACACCTTCCTTCCTCTGCTGCTGAACATACTGGTCACTGTTTAAACTGGGCCCCAAACTCCTGGAAATTTAAACAATATGCAACCAATATTTAAATAATAGTAAACAAAAATAATGGAAGATTACTCAAATTAAATTTATGGGGTGAACTCTTAAGATTGATGTATTCGCTCAAAGTTTTTTTATTTTACGGAATTCAAGCTCCAAACCAAAATGTTTTGATTACAGAAGACACTTGAACTGGCAAACAGCCCTTACGTCTCACCTGTGAAAAGTACTGTAAGTTCAAATAAAGATGTTACTTTATCTTCCAAGGGACAATGGACTTGTAGTCAATTTAGAGGTGAAAAATATATACTGAAGGAATATTTTTATATTTGGTAAAGCTATGTATCTTGTAAAATTAAATATCTAAATCCAGTTCTTAAATATTGATCTTATATAAGAAGAACTTAACAGTTAATACTAAAATTATACTACATCTGAATGAAACCCTCTGTAAATATTTGTACTATTATAAGTCATAAAAAATGCATGACCTGTATTAACTTTGTACAAACTAGTGAAATATTTGCAGGATAATGAGTTCTTTTCAGTGTAAACCACTAAAATGCAGCAGACTAATTCCTCTCTTTTGGATACTATATTATACAGAACAGGAGTTGTGGAATACATTTTTACCCTCCTGAAAGTCGCTAAGAATCTCTCATTGCCACTTGCCGTCATTCTCCAGCACAAAGTTAATTAGGAAGTGCTAGCTTACATCTCACTTCTTTTTAATGAAAGAAAATAAATGTTATTTCATAGGCAGGTCAACACAAAAGAAAATCCTAAAGTTAATAGCTACTTTAGTTTAACCTGTCAAGCAAAACCACTTCGTAATGGCAAAACCCCCCTTCTGATATCCATGTGATACAAACAAAGACATCTATGTATCATGAATAAACCATGACAATGCTGATGGAACTAGAATGGCTCCAGGGTATCACCAGAAATCCATTCTAGGTTGCTTATGCTACACAAGCTGTATAAATCTGAATGAAAAACCTTGAGGGAGTTGGCAGCTCATATTCAGATGCAACATCTCATGTTTCAGTCTATAAACCCACTGCCCCTTGTCCTGTCTGGGCACCACTGAAGGGAATCTGGTCCCATCCTCTTGACACCCACTCTTCAGATACTTTTATATATTCATAAGATCCCCTCTCATTTGTCTCTTCTCCAGGATAAAAAGGCCCAGCTCATTTCTCATTTCTCTTATTTGCGCTTTTACAAAAAATAAAGTGTAAAGGAATTGTTGAAACAAATTATAGGAAAAATCCTGACCTATGCAAAGGGCTGGTGAAAGATACTCAATGCTATCTAAAACCCTTTTGCTAGAATACTCAAAAATCTCCTTAGGATCTGTGGAAGAAGTGCCTACAGACTGCAAACCATTTGGAAGGAAAAGCCTGGACATTTCTCAAAAATAAACTGCAAAAAGGCCCCTAAAGAAAGGGAAGGAAGTCCTCTTCGTGCATTTTGAGTTTCCACTTCTACAATAAAGACACATTACACTGTAAAAAACCACTACTGGTTCAACTTGCCACCATGAAAACTGCACTGGGTAGCTCTGATTATAACAGATAGAGGAAAAGTTAAATTATACTCGTTTTCGCCTCATGTAAAGAGAAGTCTTGCTCTGGCACTCAAAACAATCCATCACTATGCTTCCACAAAAATGAGTTTCAAGAGTCCTCCATAAGACTTGCCACCATTTCCTCACATTACATTTTTAGTGTGAAAAACACAACAAAGGAAGTTACTTCAAACATGTTATAGGGAAAAGTGAAAGGACAATAGAAAAGGAGAGAATCGGTATTATCAAAAACATAGTACTGCAAGATAGTGTCTAGCTTAATAAAAGGCAATTTACGTGGCCTGTTTAATTACTGAGTTTGAGGCACTGGTATCAGTTTATTACGTTAAATAAAATGTTGTATTATTATCAGTTTATTATGTTAAATCCATCTATATATAAAAAAGCATGTCCAACAACACAAACTGGATACATAATTAAAACACAGAAACCTGGTTGGTCCTGCCTTTACTTTACAGTATCTAACCATGAATGATCCCACATGAAGGTAACATTTCCGGAGCTACCCCCATACTTGCCCAAAAGCAGCCATCAAATACCCAGGGTGGCTGGGCATACATTCCCTGCTGTAGGAACACTCTGCCCACTGCCCAGTCAGACCAGTGACCTGCGGACCCGTTTCCCCTTTCTCATGTGACACACAACAGAATATACTTATTCCTACCTGCTCATTTTAAAAAACACCAAAAACCCCCAACCCCAAGCCTCTCTAGTCTGTACAAAGTAAAACTGTGAGCCTTCAACAGGATTCATGTGGTGTTAAAAGACAAAACAAAAAAGTACAAACTCAGCTGTGGCATTTTCTTTCATGAGACTTGGAAGAGCTAAATATAAATGAAAACTGGTTTTATTTGCAACGGCCACAGACAGTTTTGCTCTAAAATCTCGCAGTTGTGTGTGTGTAGGAGTCTTGCCTCCTTGCCTCTCATATAGCTTTCAAATTGTTCAGACTTCAGATCACTATAGAGAAATATGGTGTCTGTAATTGCTATCAAGGTCAACGAGAAAAGGGTAAGTACTTAAGTGATGGATATATAATTTACATCACCCTGGAGCAATGTTAACATGGATCTTCAACCTGTTTGTTTAATGTTTATACAAATGCTGCAGTCGTGAAAAAATAAAGTTATCACCTGAGTCTATTTGACAAAAATTTCTGTCTTCAAATACATGTACTGCCTTTTTTCTAACCATCTACAGCAAGATTTAGAAGAACTGTATTTCAAAAAACCAAAAGTAAAGTCAAGTGGCATCACCTTCCCTTGCAAAATATGAACAATGCCAAGATGCTCCAAGTCAAAAACAACAAAAATGTAGAACCGTAAGTAGTAATTCTCTTTCCTCCCAGTTTGAGGGTATGTTTTTTGTGCAACTAGTTAACTGTTGTTAACATTTATTGAATTAAGCTGAAACATCTCAATTCCAATACACAATCTGCAAAGTTCAGTCTCTGGACTACATCTGTTACCAAAGTGCTGTTAAGAGAAAGCAGATTTGTTTAGGTTAGCCAGGAATGTGTTCCCAGTGGATTTCAGTTACAAGGCTGCATAGGTAGTGAAATGATAAATATCTGTGATGAGGAATTTTGACCCAAATGTACTTTATGTATGCTAAATTGCTTTATTTATCATTCCTATTTAACACCTCCTTAAAGCCACTTGGCACAGTTCTGAGATCAAAGTGACCTTTTGCTAAAGAGCAAAATTAATGCATAGTTCATTAACCAAACCAGAAAACACTACTCTTGATGATAGGAGAAATGCAGAAATACCAAATTCACCTTCTTTCTTTGTTTTCCTTCACACCTCTAATAAGAAAGCACACAGCGGTGCGACTATGCTAAGCTTATCATAAGTGCAGGAAAAGAAAAGGAAGTCACTGAATGTGCCCTTTTACAGCTCACAGCTTTGACCTAGGAAAGCAAATCAGCCTTTTATTCGGAAGGTATTTATTTTGCCTGAAGAAATATAACATATTCTCCACACACCAAAGATTACATTACCTTCCCCAGAAAAAGATGTCTTGCCAAGCTCAGGAAGAAATCTATTTCAACTCAGGTACCTGAGTATCTGTTAGGAGCAAGACTGACTCCTTTTAAGTCACTGAAATACCACAGAATTACGCCTTTGGTAAGATCACATTTTATGCAGCTTTTCTGCAATTCCTAAACTCAAAATTTGGACTCAGTCAGTGCCTTGGTTAAAAATACTTGGAAAAATAGCACAAGTACCAAGGGGCTTTAGAAGGTGACATAAAAATTCTGAGCAAGAGTGCTGCAATGCCAGCACATGTGGTAGAGAAAGGCAAAGAATCTAAACTGCACAACACTGCCATCAAGCAGATTTCAATTCGCACTCTCTGTCTGCGTGTACTGTAAGAGAACTACAAAACAAGGACCAATTCAGGAGTTGCTGTTTTCTTTTTAAGGGCATATCACAGAATCTTTGAGTTGGAAGGGACCTTTTGAGATCCCCTACTTAAGGAGGGTCACCTAGGCCTGGCTACCCACAACCATGTCAAGTCTTGTCTTGACTCCCTGCACAACCTCTCTGGGCAGCCTGCTTTGGTTTTTGACTGCCCTCGCAAGAACAAACTTCTTTTTCTTGTGTTTAGATGAAATTTCACACATTTTAGTTTGTGCTTCTTGCGTGTCACTGGGCACTACCAAGAAGAAGGGCACTAACAAGAAGAGCCTGGCTTCCTCATCTTCATCTCCTGAATAAACACCTCTGGTATCTGTACACTTTGATAAGACCAGAGCCCCTGAACTCCAAAGTTTCTCTAGGCTGAGGAGTCCCAATTCTCAGTCTCTCTCCAGAGAAAAGATACTCCAGTGCCTTAGTCATTTTCATGGCTCCTCACTGGATTCATGCCAGTATGTCCAAGCTTCTCTTGTACTTGAAACCCCAGGACAGGACCCAGCACCCTAGGCGTGGTCTCACCAGGGCTCAACCTGCTGTCCATGCCCTTCCTAACGCAGATCAAGTTGCTTTGGCCTTCCTACTGCAACTGTGTGTCATGATCATGATCATGATCAGCTTGGTGACCATCAGAATTGCAAGGTCCTTCTCTGCAGAGCTGCTTTCAAGCACATACTGGTGCATGGGATTGCTCCTCCCCAGGAAGAGAATTTTTTATTTCCCCTCACAGAGACTAGAGGTTCTTTTCTGTCATTTCTCTAGCATGTCCAGGTCCCTCTAGGTAGTAGCACAAGCACCTGGCACATCAGCCACTCCTCACAGCTTTGTATCATTTATGAACTTGATGAGGGTGTGCACTGTCCCACCATCCAGGTCATTAATTAAGATGTTAATTGGTGTTGGCCACCGTACAGATCCCTGAGGTGCCACACTACCAACTTGTCTCCAGGTGGACTTCTGCCACTCATCACAACTGTCTGGGTCCAGCCATTCTCAATCCCCCTCACTGTCCATTTATCCAACCCTTACTTCCTTGGCTTGTTTATTAGAGGTAGAGTTTAAAGCCTTACTGAAGCCAAACTAAGCAAAATGCACTGCTCTCATCCACCAAACCAGTCACCTCATCATAGAAAGTTATCAGATGGGTTAAGCATGATTTCCTCTTCATAAAACCAGGATGAAAACTTCTAAGAATCTTCCTGTCTTTTACACTCCTGGAAATTGTTTCCAGGATTAGTTGTTCCCATATCTCACCTCCTGAGGTGAGGCTAACCAGCCCACAGTTCCCATTCCTGAAGACATCTGCTTTATCACAGTCTTCAGAAACCTACCCTGAATACGAGAACCTTTCAGAGATAATGGAGAGCTGCCTTGCAATGACACCAGCCAGCTCCATTAGCACTCACGGATGCCATCCCTTGGGCCCCATGGACTTATATATGTCCAGTCTGTTCATGTGTTCCCTAACCTGATCCTCCTCCACCAAGAGCGAATCTTCGTTGCTTCATACTTCTCCTTGGGTCTCAGGGACCTGGGTTTCCTGAAAACTTGTCTTTTTATTAGGGGATCTTAACATATTGACCAAACCCAAAGCACTTCCACGATAAATCCTGTTCCCAACTCCTCCCCACAAAAGACTGCACATGAACAGCAGAATTTTCTCCTGGTACTTCTCTACATGTAGTTATTTTAAGTTAGGAACTTCTATTGCAGTTCATAAGAAGACGTATAGTAAAAGAAAAGTGAACAGAAAATTTACAGAAGAGGTATTCCATTGACTGAACAATTCAAAAATAAAACCAAACAAAACTCATTCCAGCTTAAAACACAAGGCAGAAAAACATGATGTTTCTCTAGAAAATTTACACTGATTTTAGATAAGCCTTAAAGTAGCTAACTATAATAATTACTTCTAACAGTGATTAAAAGAAATACTGTCCTTTCACATGAGAGATTTTTGACTATTCTGTAGGATTCTTCCTTAATGGGGAATGAAGGCCACAAAAAGATACAGAGTAATTTGAAGACCAGAAATTGAAACATATTAAAAATATCATTGTGTTGAGTCTCATGTGACGTCCACCAGAAAAAACACTCTGCCAAATTGGCACAATAAAATCTGTGCCCTTGAGATCAATCCAGTTCAATCAAGTTCATTAACATAAACATAACAGTAAGTCAAGCCTGTACATAGGTTTATTTTCATGCTGCACTTCTTCCTTCCAAATAGGCTGAAGTTGCACTGTACTTCATTGGCAGAGTCGCTGTGAAAGGGGTTCTGAAATGGAACTGCATTTTTCAGAAATGTGATTGTAAACCTGTGTGAGAGATTACCTGGGTTTGAGCTTTTATGTGTCACCTTTGGCCACTCACACATAGGACAAAAAGGAGAAGATGAATACATTAGTACAGACATGGACAATACACAGGAACAGAGTGAAGGGCTGGGACTCTATTGATACTGCAAATCAGCGCTTTTCCCAGGGCCAGCTGGCAAACATCATTTCATGTATCACTGATGGGAAGCGTAAACATGCTCTACAGACATCTGCACCTCCATTCTGTGGTTACTAATACCATTTCTAATGAAGGCTTGGAAAATACCTTCAGAGATATTGCCAGGTAAGATTCTGACAGTGCCTCTGGGAGATCATGACAACATGCCTAAAAACCTTTGAGAAACCAGAAATTGTGCCATGCCAGACTTTGATTAAGGACAAACTTTGAAATCAGGAATCTTTGTTGTATATGCAAGAAGGCTGCACTAAATTATATACATGCATCTGAAGTACCAGAAGTGTTCTTTCACACATGGAAAAATATTGTCAGTTGAGGACAAAAGAAAGCACGGATCCAAAATCTGTGTGCCAGACATGCTGCAAAACTGCATAAATATATGGAGAGAGGATGGGGAAAAAAAAATCAAACTCAACCCAAAACAAAAAACCCAAACCCACACAGTGACCAGCTGCAACAAGCCAACAAATACCTCAATGAGAAGCAACAGCTGGAAACAGTCATTTCCAGGACCTACTGTAGACAGAAGCAGAGATCCCAAAGATGTAACAGGCTTAGAATGGAAGTGACAAGGAAATATGTTCTACAAAAATCAGCCCATGGAGTGGGATTGTTTTTCAGTGTGCAGAGAACCAAACTACTAAAATATTTTTATTCTTCTTTTTCCATAAGTCTTAAAAGACGTTCTAACATCTCTTCCCCTTCCTGCAGTTAAGGAAATAAAAGTTTGTTCAACGTTCTTTGCTACAAGTCTCTGTACTCAAATTTTGTGACAAGTGTTTGCATCCTACCTAAAACATTCAGAATTATGTCATTAATCAACATAATATCTACAGAAAAAAAAACTTTTTCCATCATAAAATAACTTATCTCACATGTTTGCTTTCATTTCACATTAACTACCAGGACAAAGAATCAGATACCAGTGTTTGCTTGTTTTCTTTACTTTTCATCTCATGTTTTTATGAGTCTTAAAGACTGCTAAGAAATACCCACCCAGGTATATGGGGATGGTCTAAACAAACCCAAACTACAAACCTAGTTACAGCAGCAATTCCTCATGACAGTTTGCACAGATTCCCACTATTACTCCAGATTTCTCTTTTATCAAAACCCACCTGCAACATATGCTCATCTGTTTTGTCAGCCCTCTTTGGCACGGGAACTCGAAGTTCATGGACATAATGGAAAGATGGTATTGAAGGAAACCAGAGAGACGTGGGCAGAACAGAATCCCCAAGCAGAGGGCGGTAACGCTGGAGAAGAAACAAAGGGAATGGCAGATCTTGCCGGTGGCAGGGAAGCCCAAAGTAGAAAAGAGCTCAGCTAACCTCCAATTAGCTGTAAAGATGCATTTTTGCTCTGCTTGGTCTGTGTGTGGCTAGGAAGAGTTGTTAACTCCCTGCAGCATGTTTGGACATGTTAATCACTTTAGGATCAAAATAATAATCCTGGCTTTCCCATGCAGTGGTAAAATACAGCATCAATAAGCTTTTCAACTACTATTTACATGGTATGACTCATTAAGTGCTGTTTCAATGCCATTCTTCCATACACATAAAGGGGGTAATAGTGACTCCAAACTGAAAGAGTGACAGCTATTTAAATGGGGGAGGACACATACAGACACCAATTTAGTGGTGCTGAACCTGCCCACTCTAGACCTGAATCTGACCCAAAACACCAAACTGGAAGAGAAAAAATATGCTCTTTGCAAATATCTCTACTAAAAACAGTGAATGTATTGAAGTCAAAATAAGAATCACTAGCTTTGATAATAATACTAAGTTAGCTTCACAGTTACAATGTTTTTTTTAATTGAGGCTTAGAAATCATCACAAAATAAACACACCATACGTTTTCTTCCTCTATGTATATAAACCTCAACATCCAGTACATCTGTGATTTCATCTTTAGCCAGGGACAATGGAAAGGTTCAACAAAGTAAAGCGACTTGATTGCGGTTTAAACTCAAACCTCCAACAAAACCTGGACTACTGAACTCCCCATTATCTACCTTCTCAAAAAGCTCAGATATGGCTCCCCCAAGTCTTGCTCAGACAGTGTGAGTCACCAGAAAACACTTAAACTCATGCCAGCTAACCAAAGAAGTGCAGCACCATTCTATTTATCAGGTGTACCAGCGCAGCTCCAAGAGGAAGAATGCAGTGTCATCATTCAACTCGTGCTGAACGTGACCAGCAGCTCCAGCTCCCCACAGCTCCGATACTCGCCCCATCCAGGGCAAACAAGCTGTGGCTCCTACAGCTTCAGTGACTTGGGCACACAAAAGTCCACCTGCAGGCTATACAGAAGGCTCCTTTCATAGACAGCCCTGAGTTGGCACGACAGCAATCATCAATATGAAACCATCTCTCTCTGCAGCAAGAGAAACAACACATGCACTAGTTATCAAAAGGGGAGAAAACTGCACCGTCTGAAACAAATTTCATGTAATTTAATAACATCATAGAGAATCTTAATTTTCAGCTGCATTTAAGGCAGTGAAAATAGTAACTGTTATACATGTAGTTTGATGGCAATTAGCTCAAACACACTTAAAAAAACCACACAGCTGTTCAGTTAAAGAAAACCATGGCCAGTGAGAGGCACAGAGTGTACAAGCATATAGAGAGCTTTGCTTGGAGTGCTCACATATCTGTTGCAGAGAGGGTGCCCATCAGTATTATCTGATGTCAGATTAGACAAAGATTTTAGTTTATCTTTGTAAGAATTCCTTCCACAATAGAAGTTGAGCTTGTGTTTTGTGACACTCCTCTAATTCAAAAGAGCAACATGGGACATTTCACTGCCTGAAGAGAGACAGCCATTCAGACACCCTCTCCTCTCCAGGAGGTTTTCATGGAGACTCATGTTCTCAGTGAGCCAGAAGTTATATGGGATCTGAAAGCCATTAGAGCTTTTCTCATTTTTCTACCTACCTACCTACCTACCTACCTACCTCCATTAACTCTCCTTATTGCTTCAATCATGGTAAATTCAGGATGTGATACACAATTTACCAACTCTTTCAACAAATCTTAGCAAGTCCACTTCTTAAAAAAAAAAAAAAAAAAAAAAAAAGAAGGAAAAAAAAAAAAAAAAAAAAAGGCAGGGAGACAGAAGAGCAAATTTTGCTTCTTTAAGTCCCGTGGTTTCCGCACATATTCAGATATGGGTGGATACAAAGCCCTATGCTTTATAGCTGACTTCATAACTTCCTTACTGCAGCAGTAAGTGATTACATGTTTTCACTTTGCCTGTTATTTCTGTAATTTTCAAACAAAATCTGCCTTTGCCTACAAGCACAGAGCCTTCCTTTACATACAAGTCTCTTTAATGAGGATTTTATTAACAGTCTCTCTGAAATGAGCCTTAAACACTGCTAAGAAATACCTGCTAAGAGTCTCTCTCTCAGAAATGAGTCTCTCTTTGTTCTTCTAGAAGAAGGAAAGAAATTTGACTTCAAGAAATGCAAAGGGAAAGGTGGCAAACTGAGTAGATCCCTAGCAAAGAAGTATTATGATTCTGTACCATTTCAGTGGGAAAAAGTACTTTCATTTATGCAGTAGATTGAGAATTAGTCAGATCATGAGAGAAAACAACATGCTTAATATGGTTGCTGTGACTCTTCCAAGGAGGAAAGTCAGAGAGCACAAGGAACAAGAAATTAAATGGAAAGGCAAAAGAGGAAACACAGGCACCTGGAGAACGACCACGGAAAGCAAAGGACAGAGGCATCTCAATACACACACACAGGAAAAAGAAAGGACGGCAAAGGATGCAGAAGAGGTATTCAGGGAATTACATCAGGTGAGCAGAGGTCCTGTGCCAAATTTTCATTCAGGATGACAGATATGCCTTGATGCTGCTTGTTGCCCCATATACAAGACTTGAAGATTTTTTTTTTTAGGGAAACTGAGACAATTCTCTCCTGAATTTTTTTATTTCAGAGTAACATTAAATGATCAACTGACTCTGCTTTTGTCAGTGAGCAACATGCCACGATTGAAATAAATGCATCTTGAAAGGACAGTTTTCCAATATCATTAAATAACATATTAGAGGATGGGGGAAGGCAGCACTTACGTTGACATGACTGCAACTGAGTAAAATGTGAAGCACATAAATCATTTGGCTGCAACTACAGAAAGCAATTTAGCCACTGGAATTCCAAGCTGATTTTCTGCTTTCTTGGAGAAGAAGAGCACGAAAACCTGCTACTGACATAGCAAACAAAAGAGCATCTGTCAAAATACTGCTTTCTGATCTTAAACTGGCAGGGTTACAGAGAACGACTCTGCTTTTAACTAAAGAATGACAAAAAAACATATAAATGCTTTCCTCAGTTCTTAGCAGCAAATACTAATATTTCTAACTTAGCAATTTCTCTGTATAAAGTGGAGCAAATAAAATTAAATTGATGATCTAGCTGTAGTGCAGCTTCTTTGGGCCAGTATCAGCAATTTTGAGCGGTCATGTGAAAATGCATCCCCTTCTTGTCTCAGCTGAAAATGAGACACAAGTCATACACAATCACCTTACCAAGCACAGGGCAGGACCAAGGGATGTAGGAGATATAAAATGAGGTAATATCAGTCATTTAGTTTGAGCACAATGCACAGAAATGTTTGTGTTGGAAATATTAAACATTCATGACCGATATTAACGTAAATCAGACTGTTATGAGTACTTTGGCCAATTTTGCAAAAGCAAAAATTAACATTTTAATTTTTTTTTTTAAGTTACAAAATATGCAATGATTTCCAGCAGATTCCAGCACTGTTACTGCATAAAATAAACCCAAGAACTTGTAGACTATACCTGGTTTTAAACTTGAGTACAGCTCACACTCTGAAACAAACACAAACCAGCTGAAAAAGTTAGCTCCCAAAACCCATATTGCATGGACTGAGTTCTTCCTGCTATGCATGACTATCGCACATCGGGAGTTAGTACTTATTATTACTTAGGGAAATAAAACTAAATATACAACCCCAAGAAGCCATTTCATAGTAACTATTGTGTCATTTTTCCCCTAAGAAACCTTAGAGTGTAAATACTTAGAATGTGACATTGAGACAGGAAGGTTCCAAGCTATTTTCAGAATGTAGGCAGAGACAAGGAACTCTGTTCTTCACAACTCCCTTGGCTCAGAAAGGTCAATTAGACACTTGCTAGCAGGAAAGGCATCCTGTAAATAAAGTCATAGTTTGGTAAGAGACTGCAGTTAGGTTTGTAGGTTTTGGAAGGCAAAATACAAAGTATATGTTGGCAATTTTGGTTTATCAATCCAAAATTACTAAAGATCTTGTTTGCTCAACAGGAAAACTGACAGCTCTTTTCCCTTGCTTCATCTTGGGTTTCTGGGGTTTGAGTTTTGTTAACTATTGGTCTTGATTACGCTTTTATACTGTTTGTGATGATTGGTCACCTCCAAAACACCATATTCTCTATTCCTTTGATTTTATGCCAAATTTCAAGTAAGAAGTAAAGCAATTTAACATGAGTGAAGACTTCTTAGCAATCTCAAACTCTTCAGACAAAAACTTCTGCGCAAAACGCAGCCCAACTCAAATACAAGTGGAATTACTCCTTCAGTTCATCAGTGTTTTCATCATGAGAATAGTGATTTTATAGACATATTCAGAAAACTAATATAAATGGTCACAAACATCAAAGCAAATTCTCAGTTTTTACTTAAGCAAATGTCAGCTGATTCTTCATGTCATGGTCACCTAGCTGTAATTAGAAATACCTGTGGCAAAGGCCACACTGAATCCCCACTGACCAAGCTTTCTCTGCAGGGGAATACACATTATAATATATTATGTATAATCTGTGTATATGGCGATACATGTCTGTTTATAACAAGCAATATAAAAAGGATTAAGTAGGATTTGTGATGAGGATTTATGCATAATTTTTTCTAGTTTTTCACTTTTTAGAAACTATGACATCATTGTTAATTCCAAACCTCTTGATGTAGTTAACCTGATTTATAAGAGTATCACATTCCCACTTGGGCACAAGTGAAACAGAATACTGAACATCACCCCTAACACCCTTCCCAAAGGCACCATCCAGTGTTTCACTGAAGATCTTAAACTGTAATAACACAAAATCCCAGCCATTAAAAACCTTCACACATGAACATATCCATTACAGTTTCAACAAAAAGCTTCTAACTCAGAGCTGCAGCTCTCCTAAATAAATTGATTCCTTGTTTTACTCTGTCCCCGCCTAGGCAATAAGAGATATTAGAACTGAATATAAGGAACATAATTATTAACAGATCACATTAACTACCTTATTAATGATGTTAATAATTCTGCAAAACAAGGAACACTCAAGACTTTACAATGGAATAAATGTTCATTGTGTCAATGGCAGCCAACACATACACACTGCTGCCAGAGTAGGAACCTAAACTGAAATTCCTTCTACGTAAATAAACAAAATTTCCTTCCCTCAATTTGTTCCTTAGTGGAACAGCTAACATAGCAAATGTGCTGTCTAACCACAATAAAAATTCCAGTGAATCCCTGCATTACTGTTCCAGTAGGTATGCAGCAGAAGAACTGTATCAGCCAAGCTTTAAATTAAATATGAAATGCGAGACATTATAGAAAAAAAAAAAATCATTTTAGTTTGTACAAAGCATCCACCATTGAAAGAATACGAAACACAATGTGTCTACTCTCAGCTAAAATACAGAAAAAAAATACGCTTACTAAATTCACTGCCTGAATTCTCCACGTCCCCACACAGTTTCACCAGTGCTGCATTCCCTTTACAGCCAAGAGATGAAAGCAGGAATAGCTGAGTATTCAGATGGCTGCAACAGTGAAGTCTGGAATTCCAGTCACTCAGAGCTGAGCAAAGCCCCGTGATGTTATGCAACACTTGTTTCTTGGATTGCATCACACATTTACTTCATGTAAGATTCAGATTATTTTAAGTACAGAATTACAGATGCGAGTCCGAGCTGGCAGTACAAACAAGCAGGGTGTTTGGCTGCTGCTCCACTGGGTGGTTTAAGGAATATACCTCTTCCATGGAAAGCAGGGAGTTTGTACTGGTGACACCAATAAGAAATATGATCTCTCTGTTGAAAGGTGTAAGACATAGCTGAAGCCATAAATCATTAGCTGTTTTTAAGGCCAAACTCAGAAACGTGCTTTGCTTTCTCTCAGCTTGCCATCGAACATCCATCCTCAGCAGGGACAAAACACACAGCTCTTCCAACAGGTACTTGGAAAAGACCTTTTTCCACATGATCTGCTGCAGTGATTCAGGGCTGTCCCTAGATCATGTAAAATTTTCTCCTTCATCTTTATATAATTAATTTTTGGTTTTCTGAAATTCTCTCCAGACTGAACACCCCACAACAGCACTAACAATGACATGACCTCTGTTTCTGCAAAACAGCATTTAATCACCTCAGCAGAGGCAAGAGCAGGACAATGTAAACCCTCCTAGGGGAGGGTTGTACTGCCTCTGGGAAGATGGATGGCTGGGCCCATATCAGAAGCACCTTCTGATGTGCCAGGTGTACCTTTTTCTTCAAGGACTATCTACACTCCTTTGAAGGAAGGCTGATTCCAATTCAACTGCATCAACCCTGAAGAGGCTGTAATGACCTCCACTCCTAGTATCACTTTAATTCTTTGGGTTAAAATATGGAATTTGGGGAAGAGAGGAGAGAGTTTAATAGCAGGGTTGTAACAGAATTGTTCTATTGCTGCTATTGATTGCCATATTTTCTAATATAAAGAACTGTGAAATCAGACAGATGATGTGTGGCAGCACATAAAACAAAAATAATTTTAGTTAAATGTATGGAGCATCTTTATTTTCAAGAAAGCAGAATTTGCTTGCTCTCTCTCTTTTTTTTTTTACTTAATATTACTCAAGAATAATCTTACAAAATCTGTGGTGGTAGGAATTTAAGAAATTCCAGTAAAGTTTATCTCCTGAACAATACAGAGTACGGAACTTGGCTGTAAGCATGTGAACTGGAATGGAACTTGGCACAAACCTATTTTAGTTTGGAGTCTTTTATCTTTGAATGATACACTCAGAAATGTAGTCTAGTGATGTGTAGGCTACGGATGTATAAAAGCACACCAAAACTCTATTGGCACTTGAGCTGCAGACACTCCATTTCCACCTGTGTTTGCAGGTGCACTTCTCTGACCAATGAACAGTAACGCTGCAGCACGAATGAAGCACCTCAGAGACACTGAAGAATCTCCCGGTGAGAAAGAACATCTATGAGAAGGATTTCTTTGGTATCTAAAAACAGCTGAGCTCACCCATGACAAAGACAAGGCAAGTTCTTTCCTTTATTCAGACACTTCATTTTGCAAACTTCTTTTAAAAACTTGCTGAGTGTGGACAGTCCTCTGACAATTTCATCTTACCAGGGACAGAACAAGCCTCTCCTTCTCCCATATGATACTCCACAAATCATTCCAATAATCCCTATGCTTCCCACTAGCACCCATTATGTTTGTCTGCCATTCTGATGCCTCAGGGCTGCACAGGGCCTGGGACAGCCTATAGAAAAGGCCTTGTGTAAAACTGCAGTATCTAACTGGGCACCCCTCTGTCAAACCTGGCAACAGTCTAGAGGTTATTAGCTGGGTCATGCAAGACAGACATGGGACAACTGAGTAATTCTCATCTCCTTAGGAAATCCAGTTAAACCAAAAGTTTGGGATACTATTAAAGTTTTTCTCTGCAAAAACTAAGTCTGAAGTCTAATACAACAGCACAGAAATCTGTAGTCCAAAAGTGTGAGAGAGAACTACCACAAAGTTTCTGTGGTGCATGGAAGGCGAAACATGTTAAAACTCTGGTTTTATGCATTTATAAGAGCAGTCAGGAATCATTGGCCAAAAAGGTTCTAAATATAAAAGACAAGTCTTAGACAATGGAATGGCTAAAATGAACATTATAGGTGAAAACTTTGCTAGACCAACCCTAATGTGGAAAAGTATGCATTTTAGGCAGAATCATAAATACTAACCTGCATGAAGGAAATTCAGAACCACTAATTTAAAAAAAAAAATTCTGAGTTACTAGTGCCATTTTCTTTGTTTCCCGCTGTGCTCCTTGGTTTACTTGCAATCCCAGATAGGGTCTGATCCAGTAAATGTTTCCAGATGTAAGGCTTGAATTTAATACTCCACCTAGAAGTAAATCTTATTCCCACTACTTACTGTTTGTATAACCCTTCAGAGTTCAGCCTTAAAAAAAAGGGGAGGGGGAGGGAGTAAAAAAGTAAGTCCATATCCATTGGAAAGTTAACAACTTCCTTATTTCCTGTCAAAGAGAAGGGAACACAGACCTAGGCCATCAATCAAGATACGCAGATCAACCATTTTAGTAAGATAAAATTCCCACTGACTTCCATGGAACGCGGGACCTCACCCAGTCATTGTCACTCTCTACCCCATGCTCTCCTTGCCACGTGGTTCCGAGTCAGGTTGGCAATCTCCTGACCCTTCCCACTGCCCTGAGAAATAGCACGGCTTCCCCAGCACATCACCTACCCCCCGAGACCCTTTACTGGGACAGAAGCACGCTGTTACCCAAATGCCCATGCCTCAGGCCAAGGAGAACACGTCCACTCCCTGCAGCACTCTGGCACTGCCCAACACGTGGGGCCGGCCTTCGGCTGCGTAGGGCACAGCAGATCACTGTCCACACCGGCTAGCAGCCTTTGGGGCATCGACTCAGTGACTCCTGGCTTTCCTATCACTTCTCAACCTTCCTTGAAACTCAGGCCGCAAACCCAGCAAGAAAGCTAAAAGTTGCTTTCAGAAAACTGCAATCAGATCTATGGTGCTGACAGCTCTCCTGTGTCCCACTGCATGCCGAGATAAGAAATCAATTGAACCCTTTCAACATTGGCAAGAAGCATAAGGGGATCTCTAAGACTTACATTTCTGCAAAATCAGTAGTAACTTCTACTTATATCCAGAAATCCAGCACCTCTCAGATAATTTACCTTTCCCAGACGAACACAAACATACACACTGAAAACTGCCTATAAAAGTATGTTCCGAGATCTTGGGAGAATCTTCTTTGCGTTCTTTCCTGCTCCTTGCAACAGCGTAACTGACTTTTTTTGAGCTATATCATTTTGCCTTTTCTGAAGAAATCAAGTCTTTTCTCCTACAAATAATTTTAAAGTTGCTTTATTAATGTAAACTTAAGAAATAAGAAAATAAAAAAGTCAAAGTAATTGAGCATTCCAGACAGTTTATTAAATAAAATACAACAGCACCTCTTGGGTGCTGGAAGCATTCATGCTTCAGCCTGATGCCTTTACAGCAGCCCTGTCATGTGTTAATGATTACATATACTCATTCGCTACCAAAAATAGTTTCCTCTAGAATTATGCACAAAGAACATTTGTCCACAGTGAATTTCAAGCTTGGCTAGTCTGCTTGGGTTACAGTTACTCCTAATTTTACAATGGCAAAAATCCAGAAGTCTGCTTTGTGCTAGCAGTTTATCTTTTACGTTCTCCAGTCATTCAAAAGTTGGGAAAGTAGCAGCACCTAAAAACTGAGATCTTTACTGATGGAGTTATCACAATACACAGATTCCATTAACAAAAACCCAATTAGCTTATCTGGAAAAGCATTCATCTTTCTCCTTCACCCCCCTGCTTCTCCTCTAATTTTGGTCTCCTCGGGAAACCACAAGTAGGATCTTCTTGATCACTTTCACATGCCTTAAGGAATCAATACATGCTATCAAGACCGAAACATCTGCAAGCTTAATTTACAAGTTACAACACCAGAAGAAAAGGAAACATTCAACAAAGATTATGTATATTTTTAATATGTCCACTGTCTTACAAAATATGAGTGCTGGAATGGTGGGGGAAAGCTGCTGCACATTTTTCCAAGTACAGACATATATTACTTAAGGTGTAAAACATTTTACATATCTTTTAAAAGTTAGCCACATAGAAGCCTCTCGAAGATTTCTCCTGTGCTGCTTTGAAGCCATCTATTCTCCCCCTCCCCCCTCCTTTTTTTGGATTCAGAGAAAAACTGCTCCATTCCTGCTTGGAATCCAAAGGAGAACAGGAAGTAACGTCTAAGCTCCATAGAGATTCATTTTTATTTGCTTACAGGACGTGGCGGATTCAAAAACTGGCTTCATTTTTCAGTATCCTTAAAGGACCTGACTTTTTTTTTTTCCTTTTTTGGCAGGGAGCATGGTTGGAACTTCAAGTTCAGCCAAAATAGACAATAAAACAGTAAGAAGGCATAATGCCAAAAATGCAAAGGCAGCAGCGTCCAGAGCATAATTCCACCCTTTTTTCTGTCCCCCCCCCCACCAATGATTTACAGAGGAAAATGTAAAAAACAGAAAACCTTCTTTGTCCTAGAATGAACTCATATTTTAACAGCCTACAAACATCTCAGACCCTCTGGAGGCAAGCTAAAGAATGATATTGCTCATTTAAGATGACAGATTTTTTTTTTAATCCATATGTTTTATTGTTATGTTCTTTTGAATATCCTACTTTGTTCTCCTTCTTGGGAGAAAACATTTGTATGAAGTAACAACATGTGGAATCTCTCACACAACACAATATGAAATTTGGTTCAAGAGTAGCCTCTTTTTTTTCCTCCTAACTCATGATACGCATTTTTAGACATTATTCTCACTAAAAGTATGCCTGTGTTAGCCTCTAAGCCAAAACAGTACCAATTAATTTTAAAATTTCATTTGCTGTAGCAAAACTGATTTTTTTTTTTCAGGAGGGTCTAAGCTGCAAATAATGCTATGAAAATGATGTGCAACGATCAACAAATAAGTAAAGCTTCTTTGTGAGGATATGTGCAAATGTTTCCTCATGTTTTCAACAGGAAGCCAGGCAGGATGAGTCTGGGGGAAGGTCTGGAAGCTGCATAGCAAAATTGGAGGGAAAGACAAAAATAGATTTTAAAGAGGATATTGTCTTCCTTACTGCATTAATCGTTGTTTGGAATTAGAAGCTAACTATTCAGTGTTTCCTTTCTATCATATAAAATTGAACCTATATAATTTACAGAAAATATCCAGAAGCCACACAATGTCTTCTATTTATTAACAAGAGTCAAAGAACTACCTCTGTGGAAGCTTGCGTCCAACTTGGAAACCAAAAAATGGCAGAGTAGAGGCCAGTTCCTTTAAGCAAGAAGTGCAAAGTGCACCTGAAAAATATTAACTTTTTCCTTCTAAAGAGAGGAAAGAAGAAATAACTATCACACATGCATTAAAAACAATTACACTGTTAGTTGAAGACAAAAGGGTAGACTTTCTGGCAGGGTGCAAAGTATTTTTTGCAAAGCATTTGTGAGGCCAAACACCAGAAATGTGTGTGACTGTAAGGAAAAAGAGAGAAAAGACCATCACATCACCAAGAATTTAAACAGATGGTTTTCTGAGGGACTGTGGTATGAGATCACTTTGAAACAGGTGAGGCAAAATGGCACATGAGACTGAGATAAGGAAAATACAGCTTTTCCAGCAGGATTAGTAGGAGAATCAGCAATGGGGGGTAAAAGGGAAAAAAACCCCAACTTCTGAGTTACGTTTCACAGCTGTGACATTTCAGGTTGCCCTAATCAGAGAAGAAAATGCAGCACGTACAGTAAGTTTAAAGACAAAACAGATGGCATCTGCACAAACTTGTGCTGATCCTGGAAACAGAAAAAGGCAAAACAAAACCAAACCCCTCAAGAACTTCACACCCCATGCAGACAATCAGGAAAATAGACCCAGAAAGGATGAAACCATTGGCTGCTACAGATTCTTTACCAAATCCATGTAATTTTAAAACGATGAATGATAGCTTGCCTGTTTGAATGATCCAATAAACAAGTATTTGCATGAGAGGTGCATCTTGCTCACTGTCAGGTCAAAAACCACATGACATTACTAGAGCAAAGACCACACAGCATTTTGGACTAATGTGGCCTTCTAAAAGAAAAAAAAAAAAAAAAGGACAAAAACCACAATGGAAGATAACAATATAGCTGCTAAAAATATAACCACTAGCATGCATATGTTTCTGGAGGAAAAATTAGGTTTTTGATTATGGATGGCCTGGACACAAAGCTCAACTTCATCTGAATCATCATGTCTCTTGTGAAAATTCAATTTCCAGTCTATTTTGTATCCATCCTAGAAGTTCAGCTTGCTGGCTGGCTGAAGGGATCTGTAGGGGTGTGTTAGGAAAATGCAGTAAGCAGCACAATTCTCAACTGCTCCAGCATCTCTGCCTACCCTCCAGCCTGGCTGGGTGCTGTGACACCTGGACACCACTCGGGCTCAGCACGAGCCAACATGCCCTGATTTGAGGCAATTCCCAACTGTTTTGTTGTTTATCCGTTTCTCTCCAACCACAAGGCTGACCCCATGTACCCAAGAAAGCACATAAGAGCAGTTTAAATTTTCAAGCACTTTCTGTGGGAAATTAGTTTTAAATTGTCAACTTACATCCCAAACTTCACTCAAAACAGAACTCCACTTCACCCCATGGCTAAATAGGTCAGTCTGCAGTTCTAGCCCGAAATCAACAACCATTTGTACAACAGAATTAGCGTAACTCCTCAGGACACTACAAACCCAGCACAGCAGATGCACTGGGGCATTTTAGAGTGGAAGAATATTGTTGCAATACACCCCAATAAGATCAATACCTTTTGGGTCTGTAAATGCAAAGGGTGATTATATCGAAAGAACCTGGAGATGGATTTTCAAAGTTAGGCCTGTTTGTAGTTTGGGTTTGGTGTTGATTGCAGGTGAGGTGGGGGGCAGTGTTTTGTTTAGGTTTTATTTTCAGGGTCGTTTTCTTTGTTTCGCTGACCTCTTATGTACGTACAAACTCCAGTGGGAAAGAGAGCACATTGGAATCTGTATGCTGATTCTGCAGTGACATCAGGTGAAAGGGCTCATCTAAATTCCAGGAGCAGCAAAGTAGAAAGGGAGCTGATTTTAGAGCTGAATGATTTTCACTCTACCGGGACTCACTCAGCATTAGCAGAGACCCTGTGTGTGTTTATTTACTGGTACCAGGTTCTCTGTTAACAACCCAAGAAGAGAAAAAGCCCATCCCCACACGCTCTTTATCAGCCTCAGGAACACACTGTTCGAACGACAGCAGAATGGTTAAGTGGCCTAGTGGGCCTACAACCAAGAAAGAGAGCTAAGACCAGAGGAACGGGAACCAAGCCAATTGTCTAGACAGCAGGCAAAAAAACATGCCGGCTAAATTTAATCAGCTGCCTCCTTTACTTTGTAAAGTGAATGGGTAGATTATAGACAGGGTGACACATAATTTGTGATTGAAATTGCTTGTTTAATCATAATTTTAAAAGAGATGAACTTATCCCAGTTCCATATCCATCACTCTTATACGTACACATGAACCAAGAGCTATCTTCATAATAAACAGCAGCTGCTGAAAGCCTCCAGCTTCAGCAGTGGCTCTGCCCTCTCTGTATCTTTTATAGATTCTTTAGCTGATCCCCTCACTCGCCTTTACAAGAGAAAAAGAAGCCCTTTTTCAAACCACCATAAGTTTTCTGCTCTTCACAGAGAGTCTTTCAAGATTCCGACTGGCAGCTTCTTTCTTGAGAAGGCACAAAGTTGGCAAAGGACAAATAACATGATTTATAACATCTACTGACTAGAATCCATTGCCCAGACTGTGGTACAGAACAGCTGGCAGGACACTGAACAATAGTTCTTATTAGAGGTCTGCTATTTAAACCCAGTAACTACATCCAAAATTTGATCCGAAACCCTTAGAGGAAACATGGTGAAATTCTAAAACATTAGGGGAGGTGGGGGACAGGCATGGGGAGAAATCTTCCTTTGGTGGCATAGAAGTCTTGTAAGTCTTAACACCCAATTAAACCTTGCCCTAAAATTTAGGGCGGAATTTGTGATTACAGATCTCATGCAGTACATCACCAGTGGGATGAAAAACAAAAAAAAAGGAACATTAAAAACATTTCCAGCTAAAGCAGAAAACTATCAATCCCAAAATGATGTTAATGTAATTTTTTAAGTTTCACCTCTCACCACCATTTCTGTCTTAAATGACTGAGAATTGAGAAAAAGCAAAATGAGTTGATAAGATTATCTCTAGTCACTTTTAATCCGTAACACAGCCACTGAAAATCCCAGCGGAAATTTTAATGAACATCTGAATATTAACTAATACTGTTGTTTAAAGCTTCAGCTCCTCACATACTCTGATTCTTCTGCTTACGGCAGCAAAAATAACTCTCAAGCAATTGTATACAGAATTGACAAAGTTTCGCTTAAATCTATTTTTAAAAGTATTCAAATGAAATATTTAATGCTGAAATAGTCAACCTTGTAGAAGTAATAGCTCCCTTTGATTTTTTCTTTTAAAGAAAAGGTGGAATTCCTTTATATTACTCTCTCAGGTTGAAGTAAAATAGTATATTATGACCCTTTTTAAAAACAGAGACTGGTTTCAATGAACATCCAATGTGAGGATACTACAAAAAGTTAAAAGCTTTACAGTTCTTTTAATCTAAAACAAAATCACTAAAATATATTTAGAATAAATTTTAAATATATTTAGTTTAAAAAGAGTACTCCCATGGATGTGCTGGGCAGTGCTTTCTGAGACACTCCAGTGAGTTACAACAAGCTTATTCATTCAAACAGCAATAGCTGAAATGCAGAATATACACAGAAAACATATCCAAAGTTCATAATCACAAGCATTGATGCTAAAAATCCTATCTCCTGTACTTAGACTCAGAGAACATATATGCACCATAAAATTCACACTGCAGTTCAAATAGCCCCTATTTCACATGGTATCAGAAGTGACAGACCAAGTTATTTATAGGCTTTTGATCACGTCTGTAAAAAAACCAAACAAACTCAAAAAAAATTGCATCTGTTTTACAGATAATCATGATCAAAGAGATTATATTTAAGTGAATGGCTATGATCACAGCAGGTTCCCATAATCACCTCGCAGTATAAAATACTGAAAAATAAACACTTTCCTGCTCACCAAAGGAAAGCATGGATATAATTTATTAAACCAACATATTACCTCTTAAAAATGTCTGCTAACACATAGCTACAATATACCGATAACAACAAACACATATATATCTTCTTTATAGATACACCCACATTTTAATTTTTTTAATAGGTGCAACTATTTAAAGGGAAAATAACCTGAGAAGCATCAGCAAGTGAACCTATATGGAATCAGTAGACTACTACTGGGTTCACCTACAAAATACGACATTGCAGATGATTTTCAGTCAATTCGCAAACTTTCTATTATCTTCTACATCAGGGTGGCTTGGGGTTCCATACACCTGCATAAAAGCACACCAGCACAGAAGAGAATAGCACTAGAGGCAATACAGGCTTAGCCTTAAAAAAAAAATTCCCATATTTGCACTAGGCAAGATCCTGCTCTTCAGTGCCCTGCCAAGCTGCTGTGATTGTCTGTTTCTGAGAGGTGACACAATGGTGAGTAAACCAAACCAGTACATGGCATAGCTAGTCAGGGCTTTATTTCAGTCCATATTCAAAGCATATAGGATCTAAAATACAGCCCTCAAAGAGGATGGATTTCAGCCTTTCTTTACTGCCTTAGATATATAGAGGAACAGGCAGAAGGCACATGCTGTGAGCCCTGAAACTGTGAAACAAGATGAAACACAAAATTCTTATGCTCATGAGAGACCAAACACCTATGCTAGCAACTTTTTGATATCCATAAATGCATGTAATGGAACAGATGTCAAAAAATATAAGGAAGAGGATATAAAGCAACCCAAGTGACCTGGTACAGCAAACTGGTATGTATTTGATTCCAGGGTTAAAAGTTAAATGAACGGACACATCCTGGCAAAAGGCCAGCTCCTAACAGAACACAAATCTCGTACAATTTGAGTTCTGGTTTTGATTTCAAACCCATGAACTTTAAGTGGATTTGAAATCATGCAAAACATGCTCACCCATTGCTGATCATAATAAGAAAGACAGACAAACAAGCTCTTGTTGGGGCAGAGATCGCCCTGTGGCTCCCCAACCTGAAGCTGGCAGAGCAGAGCCCGTGCATCCCGCTTGGAGACGGCACAAAGGAGTGACCCGCAGCTGGCAGTGCCCCTCCTGGGACTGCTGAGAGGCCCAAAAGCTCTCTTTTGTCTGGGCTTTGCTGCTGTTGTTGTTGCTAAGTTTACAAGAAAAGGTTTCTATTCAAGGAAGCAAAGAACGGGGGACTCGGGAACCTCCTGTAGCATTTCAATGGCCTGGCTGGAGCTGTACCCACACAGAGCAGTGATGTTACAGTGCCCACAGGCACTGCAAAAACTGAAAAAACAGGAGAAAAACTTCCAGAAATCAGTAACAACTCTTAAAGGCAACCAGGTGTAACTGGGAAAGGCAAGCAGCATTCAAGGCACACGGACACTTCTTCTTCACACCCACAGAGAAGCAGGTGTGTCTGCAGTCTCACTTGCTTCTTCCAGTCTCAGGCATACAGAACAAACTTTTTTTAGTTTATTTTAAATTATATGTAAAATTTCATTTATGTTTGGAAGTCTAGAACAGGCTTCAAAACTGAATGGTAAGCACCCCACTAGCTCTGACTGACACTTGTACAACCACTGCACTGTTTTTCCCTGAGGTAACTCACCCTTCACCTGAAAGGGCATACCCTAATTCCGTCAGAAGAGAATGTGTTACCACCACGCTTGACTTGGAAT
This sequence comes from Falcunculus frontatus, assembly GCA_013398115.1. Taxonomy (NCBI): domain Eukaryota; kingdom Metazoa; phylum Chordata; class Aves; order Passeriformes; genus Falcunculus; species Falcunculus frontatus. The sequence goes on from VZRV01005549.1 coordinate 1,024,081, forward strand.
TAACTGTGAAAAGCACAGAGGAGGAAGATACTGCTGCAGCTGGAACATGCTACAGCCTGATGTTCCGTGTCATCTGTACCTGGTCTCTGGAATACTTGGGAAGCTTAGGTTGGTTGTCAGGGAAAGGTTCTTCCCCCAGAGGGTGGTGGGGCACTGACTAGGCTCCTCAGGGAATGGTCATGACCCCAAGGCTGCCAGAGCTCCAGGAGCATTTGGACAATGCTCTTAGGCACAGGGTGGGATTGAGGGTCGTCTGTGCAGGGTCAGGAGTTGGACTGGGTGATCCTGGTGGGTCCCTCAGGATTCTATGAACACTGCACCCCTTTCTGGAATAGCCGGTGTTCTGAATGAGTAAAGCAACAGTGCAGATCGGTTACTGCCATCAGCAGTGTATACCAGAACTGTTAATGACAAAGAGGAGCAAGAAACTAATTCTTCAGCTTTTTCTCCTTTCCAGCAAGTTCAGTCAGAGCAAATACTTTGGCAAAAAAAAGTAACAAAAAGATCCAAGAAATCAAACATAAATCTGGTAATCTGCCGAGAGGGGAAGAGCAGAGGGAAAAGAACTGGCAGGCTTTATTATTAACCACACTTTGTGTTATCCAGCAGATCCAAGAGTAACATACAGCAACTGGACTTCGTACAAGAAATCTATTATACTGCCTGCTCTCAAGTTAAATATATTGCTGATTTCAGAAAGATCTGAATACCTAACTCTGGATGCCTCAGGAATAAACAAGAATAAATTTGTATTCTACTATGCTTGAGACAGACCTAGCCAAAATTTTTCCATGAAAGCTGTTCCTCAGCAATGAACCAGGTTTTGAATAAAGCCCTTTTTTTTTTTCTTTTTGTGAAAAGTATCTGCTTCTGGATGCTTTCCTAAGATGCAATCCAGCCAGGAAACTGGGACCCTAGAGCAAGTAAGCTTATTTTTATAATCAAAACCTGAAGTTTTCAGTTTTTCATTTTAAAGCTGTAATTCTCTTTGGTGGGAACCCTTTTCTGATGAGACCTCTTTTTCTGGGTCATTTCCAGGCAGGGAATCCCTTTAGATTCCACAATAGTGGTACCTTTTAGATTTTAGAGGTGTGAACCATTCTTTTCCACAGTTTTAGTTTTCCTTTAATTAGAACTTGAAGGAAAATACTGATCACATGAGATCAGAGGCTATTCTGACCCTGATCAGAGCCAGGGATCCTTAGGACTTGTGGACCTGCAGCACTAGTCCCTGACCTTCCTGTTCAAATAGTTCATACTAAAAATAAAGAATAAACGTTAATATGGTTTAATTGCTCCACTTTTAAAGTCAAGAAAATCTTAAATTAAGGCCTTCTAGCCTGCAAAGCTTCTTTGTGTAATTTTTAAAAGCCTACTTTTCACTATTTCATCAGGGAACAAGTGCTCCTAGACAGAAATCACAGTACCAATCTATAATCAGAGCTACGTGTTTACGGAAAAAGTGATAAATCCCTGAAAAAAACTGTCTCATAACTGAAGTTCTCCACAAACACTCTTGTAGCAAAATTAGTAAAATTACTTAGAACCAAGCAAATTGCTTTAGACTTGACAAAAAAAATCTGTGCCTAGGAAATCGGCATCCAAAAATTTTCTTTTAAACTTTTTACATAAATACAGCAAGATTCAATGCTAACCACAAAGCAGGCCATGTTAAATTCAACAAACTTTCTAAAATAATGGTTACTATTTTTCTACATTTCTAATGAAGTAGGCTGTCCTTAAATGCTAGAGAGTCTGGATTTAATTCCTTGCAAAGATACTTACATTCATATTCTCACTTGGAGGATACTTTCAAGGCACTGATCAATAGATTCCTAAGATTAAGTTAAGAACTACATTCATCCTAAGTACTTTCTATCTGTCACACATAATTTCTCTTTATACACATAAAGTGTAAAGATTTTTCTCTCTCCCTTTCCCAAACTTAGAAATCAGCAAGTCTGGTCACACTAACAAGTGCAAAACAGAGACACACTGTGCAGTGTGCCTGATATTTGGATTAGAGCATTAATTCTGCTAGTTAGCTGCAGCAGAGCACACTTTTAAGATACTTTTCATATTGAGTCAATAGTTTGTTGCTATTATATATAGTCACAATGCCTTGACTGGATTTCTTTTATGACTGCAAACTTGTTCTGTGAGACAGCACTGATTAATTTCAAAAGAACTCATACAATCAGGTCTGCTTGGCTGTGCTACAGAAATCAGAACCTGGAGTGCCAGTGAGTACTACCTATTCAGCATAATATGCGTTATGTATAATTAAAAATGGATAACCACACTGGCTCCTTAGCCAGGAAACTTTTCCAAATGCCTTTTCTGTCCCTTAAAGCCCATCTGTGGGTTTCCAGACTTGCAGCTAAAAACTAACAGGGATGGACGAGCAACTCACTTCTAGTGGAAGAAAAACAACTAAGCATCATTTTGACACCATACCTACTAAGGAAGGTGAATGTCATCCTGCACGGCAGAGGATTCCTTAAGGCATCACTTCTGCATCATAAAACATGTGTACAACTAGAACTGCACAGAAACTGGAGAATTGGAAGATCACGTAGCAACTGTATTTCATACCCCATAAAAGCATCAAATGTTCTAGCAAAACCCACAAAGACCTATTATCTTCCCTTAGGTAAAAAACTAACTTTTTCAGTCTTCTCAACCTCCAGCATTTTACGTATAGCACTAATCTTAGGGGAACAACACAAGTAATTTAAATTTGAACAATACAGAGGTCAAATGAGAAAGCGAAACATTCAGTTTTATGACTGATGGTCATTCCAGTTGAAAAAATAACCATATTATTTCCCCTCATTTATTTTAGGAGAAATACAATACATTGCAAACGTCACTCCTGGAGAAGCAAAAAATTAGGACTGATGAATATAGGCGAACATCAGGACTGACTGATACAAATATTTCATAGGGAAAGAGCTGGATGCAGGGGAACAACCAACACGCATAGCTCAGAAGGCAAAGCCATTAAATCCAGCTTACAAGAATCATGTGTCTGGAATTAAAAGTATAGCATTTCAGCATGTTTTTCACTAAAGAGAAAAAAAAATTCCTCTCAACTCTCCCTCACTTTTCCAGACATTGAAAAAATATACCAGAGAAGATGCTGAGAAACACTATAGTGCACTGCTGGAATTGCAATGTGTGCAGTTTGTGATGAAAGCCTGTGCCATGTTTATTAGAGGCCACTCAAAGTTTCTCACATTTTCCCGCCTTTGTCCTTCACACTTCATTATCACAGGGAAGCGGACAAACAAATTTACACGTAGACATTATTCTGTACAGCTACAGTGCATGTTTTGATGCAGCATTTGGTGCCCAGGATGTGCTCCTGAAAGACGTTCTTGCCACCCCTAGGAACTTTTGCATATCTATTTCTTTAATTATTCTACCAACTTGTGGGTAGAGACCAGTTAAAGAAAATACAGTTCTAACTTTCCTTACATGCCAGCAAAATAAGTAACAGTGCTATCTGCTATTTCAGCATCTTAGAGTTGTTTTAACACTTCTGAAAGGTTACAGAATGAGAGCAAAACCAGAGAAGCTGTATTTCAGTATTCACAGTGTATTCCTAAGAAGCCAACACACCCTCAGCTTCCATATCCATTTCAACACTTCAACACTTCTGTGGTTCCAAAGCAAAAGAGGTGTCTGTGAATGGAGTAGCTGTACCCACTTTATCTCTCTTCATATGCTTCTCCCCAGTATCACCAGAAGGGTATAGATAACTCCATTTCTGTCCAAGCTATGCAAGCAGAGGGCAGCCTTCACTCTTGGCACAGTATTCAAATATGATGTTTTTATCACCTCCATGAGCTGTCTCACTTCTCCAAAGTGAAAAATGTTACATAAATAAGACAACTGAGAGCTGGATTACACCAGAACTTTATCAGTATATATTGTATAGCAATCATTCATTGTCAGGTATGACATTGCCACTGAAAGATTTTTCAAAGTTTAATTTAAGGGTACTGTAGCAAATGAGAAGAGTCAAAACACTGAAACTGGAGTCAACTTCCACTGAAAAGGATGAGGCAAAGACTGGTGGAGCCATGACATACAATGAAAGCAAATATTTTAAACTCAATTGGAAAAAAGTTTAGAAGAATTTTTCATGTCTTAATCCTGAATTGCAGGAATATCTTTTTCTAGTGTACTGTGTGGGAACCAAGCAGTATTTGTTGTTTGTATCTGCACACGGAAGGCTGAGCTAACAATGATGCAGCACCATGTCCACATATAGGCTCCAGATTGCCAGCATGTGCAGCCAAGGCTTGCTTGCTGAACTAGCTCCTGAAAAGTGTCAATACATTCCTATCCATGTTTAAATTCCTCTTTCAGGACCATTTTGTTGTTGCACAAGAAAAGCAGTGATAAATTAACACATGACAGGATTTAGGCTTAAATACACATTAAAATACCATTCACTATCAAAGTATTGCAAAAGAAGGACACTGTGAGCCTTCGTAATGGTAAGACTCAGCAAACTATGTCTGTCTTTTAAAATGTCTTACAGAAAACATTTAGGCTTGCCAAGACAATTTTGATTCAACCAGGCTGGAGCAGCTACACAGAAGTTGTGTTTGCAGAATACAAGTGTGGGGGCCTTCAGCAAAGTTAAACACAAACTAAACTAGAACAAAACTGACAGTGAGCTTAGACTTCGGTAGTCAGTAAGCATGGAACTCCAAACAGCTGTGGCCAAGAGCATGCTTGAGTATACCCTATGTCACAAAGGCAAGCTCCATTAGGAGAACCTTTCTTTCCTCCACTATGGAAAATGTTTAGTGGAAACTCCGTGGATTTTAAAAGAAACCTTTTACATTTGTCCCAATACACAAACTGGTATCTGGCTACATTCTGAACAACGGTACAGACAAGTACTGTAAAGAAAAATCAACACTTGCCTGATTTTCCCTCCTTTATTAGAAGAAACTGTTTCATTCTTAATGCAGACACAGACGCTTTCTTCAGAACTAAACAAAGGGAGGCATCTGACTAATAAACAGACCAGCAAACCAGCAGCTGGATCTTTTGATGCATACTCCATTGTCTCAGCCTACTCCAAGCCTGTGTTCTTGTCACAGGCTGCCAGCAGGTACAGGTGGCACTGACAGGAGGCAGACTGCTGCTGTGCTGTGCTCACAAACACAGGTGACTCACAGCACTAGGTGACTTCCTTTTAGTTACCAGCCAACCAATATTCAGTAGTGACAGCTTTTTCCTCCGAAGGTTCTGTGTATTATGTTAAAATACCAGCAAACAGTATTAAGCAATAAAAGGAGAAACAAGTATGTGAGCTGTTTGCATTTTGAAATTTAATTCAGAAGTTTCCCTCTTCTCTCATCAGTTGAAAGTATCTTGGACAAAAATGCAAGGTTTATTTTACTGGAAGTATTAGCAGACTAGAATTAAGAATTGTTTACAAAAAGAATCCTCCAGTCTTGCTCAGCTGTACAGATCTTCTCCCTACCCTAGCAGAAATAATTTATGCTAGTAGTAATGCACTTCATTAAATTTGAGCCAAAGAAATGGACTTGTGAATCAGCTGTTTCCTGAAAGGCAAACTATTATTTGGTAGAATTCAAGTAACAAGCCACACTAGAGGTTCTGGTAATACTACCATCTGATGACAAGTGACTTTTTCTAAAAAAATAAGGACAAAAACCAACAAGTGTTTCTCTTACCTGAACTGCACCTCCCAATGAACTAATAGGAAGATTCAAAGGGTGGGAGTCATAAACAGGTAGGAGAAAACTTAATTAAAATATTAACCTATTAAAAAATAACAAGAAGAACAATAAAACCAAACGGCCCTGATTTACAGCTGGAAGCAGCTCATTTCCTCCAGGGGAGTCAGCAGCAGCTATAATTACCTGCTGCATGGATTTACCATGGCTAGGGAACTACCACTCCCTTCAGCTGCTAGCAGCACTCTGCTCCTCCTGGTCCATGCACAGAGTGTTTACACCCACAGCTGATCACTGCAGCTGATTTTCATGCCTTTTTCCACCCAGCACCCTGAGGAACTCAGCTACAGCCAGCAGTTAAAGTAGTGCAGAAGTAACTTTTAATTAGGAAGTGCATGGAAAGAAAAGGATAAGCCCAAACAGTGCTCGCATTTGCAAGAAGTTTGGGAAATACTCATCTACCCTATCCGCTACTTCATCAGCAAAGATCTGTGTTAATTCAGACAATTAGACAGGCCTGACACTAGGGCCATGCTATTTTTCAAAGTTTATAAAAAACTTTCCTATCTAGACATAATAGAGGCATACAGTAAGTCAGGGCCAGAAATCACACAGATATTCAAACACTAATTTCAAACACTAGTTACAGAAGGCTTAGATTTCAAACTGGTTTGCTTTGTTCTACTCTGATCTAGTGAAAACATCATGTCTCTCTCCTCCAGCCATTGCTGTTTCCAAGAAAACATCCAAATCCCAAAGGTGGTATAATACAGCCACATGTCAAGTTCATGGGGCACTCCTGGAAGATTTCCCTAAGGCACACAGGTCACAGCATTAGAAAAATCATTAAGCATCTGAAAATGTGCTCTCCATCCACACTAAAATTTGGCTTAGCTTCCTGAAATGGAAAAAAGGTTCTGGCTGGCTGCGCCAGATTTCCCACATAGAGTGGTACATTTTCAGATGTCTGGTTATGTAATGGCGAATCCTTCCCACTGACAAATGATAATATCCCCACCTTAACAGAATAAAAGTATATGCAGCAGTAAGCCCCTTCTGAGGGAGTGGGCAGGTTTATGTCATCTAGTAACACTTGTAGGTCCTTTTCTCATGCTATGAAAGTTTCACTCTATACAAAGGTAGATTCTTCTTCCTCTCTGCCCACCAGAAAACTTATCATGAAGTTACATATCTTCCTTAAGACTTACATTTACTCTGGAAAAAAATTTAAATATGTATTTCTGATGCAGAATATGAAGTTAACTATACTCTCTGATTAGCCTATATTTTATTCCTCAGCTGTTCTGAAAGCAATTTTCTCCCAATCCCATCCTTATCCTGCATTCTTGGGGGGGGGTGGGGGGGGAAAGAGAGAAGAAAAAAATGAAAAAACCCACCTATTTTCAGGGGATCTGTTAACCATATAGTGGGCAAAGGTATACAGCATACCCTGTGTATTTGGATTTTTTTTTTTCTATGAACGGGGAAACACAGCATCAGCCTGATGATTTCCACTTCTGTGAACTTTACACTGGAAACCAGAGCATTTAAAAGTAAGCATCAGCCATATGTCTCAGTATGAAAATTCTGAAAGTCTAGTCAAAAGAATAATAAACAGGAAATTTTATTTTTAAAAACTACTAGTTATTTTCAGGTCATTTAATTTTACAAAGTTACCTATTGCTTTTGGAAAATATATATAATATATTTTAAAATATAATTTTCAAAACAGGCAGCCCTGTTCTCCAAGCTGTCATGGGAGAGGGAGGCACTGCATGGCTACAGGCCCTCAGCTACTCAGTCCCAAGCACCAGTGTCTACCTTCACTGACACGTACTTGACTTTTTGAAGAGTCATTTTGTCATAAAATCCTACCTGGAGGCAAAGTTTCATTTAACTACCTCCCCGCAGGTAGAGAGCCAGCATTCAGACCATCCCATGCCAGGTGTTTTGTGAAAGGAGAGCTGATGTGGGCTTTGCTGAGGCAGCTGTAGCAGGGCCAGTCAACTCAAATTAAAGGCTTTGTAGACAGAATGTGCTTATATGTGACAAAGTCAGAGACAACATACAAATTAAAATTAACTGAACTAGCAATGTTTGACCACGAGATTCAAAAAACATGTGCAAAGCAGCCTCAGTTTACTTCAGAGTCACATTTAAGGCCTTTAAATATTTAGCACTACAGTAAAACCATTTTAAAGCTGCATGTACATGGCATATACATCACTACTACTACTGTAAATATGAACAGAGGTTCACCAGCACTCTACAAAGGAATCAAATATCCAAAAGTTTTACGAACAAGTAAGTTGTCCTTACTTCACATCCATTTCTCCATTACACATGAGTAAATAAAGACTGGTCAAACAGAGAGGGATAGAAACCATAAAGGCCAGTTCAGCAACAGGTGTCAGCAGGAGCTAGGGAGAGATATCACTACGAGCCCCAGTGAGTATTTTTTATTGTTGAACCTATCCTATGATAAGGAAAAACAGATCAAAATCAGCCTTCAAAATGCAAGGTTAAATCTCGGTAAAAAATTTAAATTTAAAAAAAAAAAAAAAGGAAAAATAGAGGAATGAATGACTCAAAAAATAATCACTCCTACACTGCTGGCAGCTACTTGAGAGAGTTACAAATGTGTTCAGATTTATTAATTCAAAGAGCTGCCTGAAGAGGGAGAGATTATGAAAAAAGTGAAATATCACTGACAATTAATTCATTTCCTTGTTCCCTCTGCTCCCTGCCCCCACCAAGTCAAAGCTCAGAAGGAAGGTCCTACTTCTGATCAACTGATATAACCTTAACTAATTCACAAAGCAGGTAACTAGTACATCCAGAAGGAAAGAATGGATGCTGCCTATCAACCTTATCACTCCCTAATTTCACAGTAAAGGATGCTACACACATCTATCCCATCACCTGGCTCAGTCAGCCAGCATGCCGCACACTCCATCACAGACAGCTCCTTCACACCCTCCCCGCACCACCAGCAAAGCCATCCCCACACACCTTCCCAGGCACTCGATGGCCTTCCCGGGAGAGCGGGCACACAGGGACAGAGCCCCTCTGCCCAGCCCCTTGGCACATCCCGCCCGCTGCCCCTGAGCCACGGGCTGCCAAAACCCACCTGCCGCTTGACTTATCCGGGGGCCCGACTGAGGGGCCATTTTTGTGTTCGGGGTTAGGGGGTTGGGAGAGGGCTCTCCGGGATCCTTCCAGCCCTGCTCCGCCAACATCCCCCACCTCAGGCGGCTCCAACCCGACAGGGCGGCCCTTC
>VZRV01005549.1:1033111-1097417 GCA_013398115.1 Falcunculus frontatus
CCCCCCCCGCGCCGGGGCCCCCCCCCGCCCCCCCCCCGCCCGCCCGGCCCCCGCCGATCCGCCCGCGGCCCCCCCAGAACACAGCGCTTCCCTCACGCCCGGCACCGACCCTGCGCAGGATCCCGCTCACCGCGCCCTTCCACCTCGGCCGTCCTGGGGAGCGCCGCTGGCTCCGCGCCTCCCGGCCCGCGGCGAACCGACCCCGCCGGCCGCCCCTGCCCGGCCCGCGCACCTGCGGGCGGCGGCGGAGGGAGGGCGCTTGTGCCCGGGCAAGGATGAGCCCGGCCCCGGCAGGACGGCTGCGAGCGGCGCCGGGCACCTGCGGCGGCCGGGGTTAGCCGGGATCCTGCCCGAGGTGGGGAAATAGCGGAGGGCAAAGCCATCCCGAGCTGAGCTTTCCCCCGGCGGAGCCCGCGGGCAGCGCGGCTCCCTCACCGGGGCCTCGAGGGAGCGAGAGGGGACGAGCAGAGTCACCGCAACACAACACTCGTTTCTTGACGGTGTTTTTTTTGTTTTGTTTTCTTTTTTTTAGATTTCCACTTAGAAGGATAGTTTGAGGGTTTTGTTTTGTTTGCGGTTTTTGTTTTGCTTTGTTTTTCTGCACGAAGAGGCTACGGAAACCTCTTTAATGTATTTGCTATTAAAGCAGTGACAGTAATCTAAAAACCAGTGTATTTATGCAGCGCCTTTATTCCCAGAGCAGTTTACAATGCGCGGCCCTGACTTCGGGCACTGTGTCCTCCGGTGCCGTTCCCGGACTCCCAAGTATTTCCAGGATCCAGGTGTTGGCACATGACTCAGCGTGTCCCCTCCTGGGCACAGCCGCTTCGGGATAAGGGCTGGTACCCCCACAGGGACACGCACTGCTTACCCAGGTGGAGTGGAGCGCTTTGATCGGGCAGCCCTGGTCGAACCTGGGAAAAAAAAAAACCAGATTTAAAGAGAAAAATCAAGAAACTACTTGATACCTCAATTATCAATGCATCGTATTAAAGGATTAATGAAATTACTCAAAGCTCCATAAAGATGTTGACGATGGTATTTTGCTGTGGATTTCAGTCACCTTTTGCATCCAGTCCCAAGGAGGTGAAGTGATGCGCCTTTCATCTTCAACCCAACGCATCTATCAGTAGTTTCCCACTAAAACTGTAAAAACTTGAGTCAGGATCTTTGGATTTTGAATGAAACCCACATAGGAATTGTTAAAAATGGGGGTTTTTTTAAAAAAAGTATTTTTCAAAATATCGATTTTGTAATCTAAGAGAAAAAAGTATTAAAACAGTGAATCAGGGTTTTTTTTAGTGATCTTTCACATACACTAAACTTCTAAAAGAACTTACCTGAAAACAGTTAGTTAAAATAAAGTGAAGGAAAAACAAACTTTAAAAGAATGTGGAGGTTACAGTTAATGAATTGGGGCCCCGTTGCAGCCTGCTGGTATGATATCCTTAAAACTCCCTGCAGTATTCCAAACCATGGTAGTCTGGGTGAAATGTAGCTCGTGCCTCCAGTAATCAAGCTTCAGTCTCCGTTTTAAGTTAGATTATGTTATTTCCTACTTACTTTATTTAATAAGTAATTAGTTCAACTTCTCAATATCTGTTTTGGAGTGATCAAATGCTAGGAGTAAAACCTTTCACTGTACAGGGGAAATTTCATTCCCAATTCACAAGGCAAAAGTGTTCAAGTAGATTTAGGTGTCTACACATGGGCAGAACTGCATAAGCAAAGCTTTCACTTCTGACTGGGAAATACGGAAAAACCAAAAATTTTTAAAGCGTGAATATAATAGAAATTTCATCAACATCATAAATAAGTTGGAAATGTTTCATGTTAAAGATACTAGTGTTTACTTTCCTCTGATTAGATGCTCATACATGTTACATGTATAAATAAAAAATAAGAATTAGTCACCACTTCCACATGAATATGAAAACCTAAGACACTCAGTTGTTACATTTTAGGACTCTCCTATCTTGCCAAAGAAGAAGCTTGAAAGCATTTAGTGTCAAATAAGTATGATTTTCACACTGCCTCTTTTTAACATAGATACCAACTATGTTTGTTCTGCCATGTGTTGTAGAAAGGCCTGATATTTTAAAGTCATGTTCGTCATCACTCTTAAAAGTGTCTTCTTTCATTTATTCAAAATTTGTCTCCACCTTTTTTTGCCTGTTGAAAGTAGTATGTATATAAGCCTCTGCAAGGCTTTTTGTGGCTGCAGAAATGGGATATTAGGCATTTGTTTGAAGAAATTAATATGGTAAACAACAGAATTCTGCTAACACCCTTCCAATAGTGAGGTGCAATCTATTTTAGCAAGAATTGGCTAGAGCGTTCAAACTTGGCTTAGCTGAATAATTACTTACTTACATACAAGGTGTAGTTGGAATTTCGTAGTAAAATATTAAGCTGTGAGCACACGTTCTTGCTACTTTTTTGATACCGGTTCTAGATGTTTATCCATACATTACAGCAAATAGAAAACTATATTGTTAAAATGAAATTTCAGTCCTATTTCTCATTTCATGACTATTTTTTAACGTTTCTTTAGGCTTGACCTTTTTTGTGTTTATATCCCACATAAAGGATTTATTTGTGACTTTTCTCAAATGTAAGAATAAGTTCTGTATAGTTTTAGTTGAATCATGCACATTAATGGTTTGCATTTTTATATCTCAAAGTTAGATCAATGAACAGGACGTTTTCACCGTGTAGTAAGAAAGAAAATACCACCTCTACTTACCAAAGAGTTTTTTGAGTAAAGCATAACTTCCTAAACAGTGCTGGAATGTTCAAGTTCCCACCAAAAGCTTATGTGACAGCATTGCTTAAAAGATTATTTAAAAACGTTCATGACACTGACAGCACCAAATCTTCCAGTCTGAAATTGTGTAAAAAAAAAAATCTTAAACCAGCATACTTTTTCCTTATTTTTAATGAAGTGGCGTACATGGCAGATACATTGGGAAAAAACCCCCAAACTTAGAAAGCTACTGGAATCTTGATTGTGGTGCCAATTAAACTGGCAGGCTTGAAGCAAATCAATATTGTTTCAGTTGTTTCCTAAGGCTGGGAAACCAGACCGTAACTGTTGTAACCAAGCTAGATAAGCACAGGCTACTGGCACAGCCTTCATTATACTTATAAAATAGGAGCCAAGACCAAAATTTTTTGGAGGATCAGCTGGAAATGATGACCATAGTGGAATTTTACAGGGAGAAACATAAGAACTATGCATTGTGTCATGCCAAAACTGCATTGCCATACTTAAAGAAAGCTTGCTATTGAAAAGCGATAATTTAGGCAAGGAGAGTCACATAGGTGAATGTATTAGGTTATAACAATTTTTCATTATTGTTTTTCCTTCAAATTAAACCAAAAAGTTCAGAACCAAACAACAGATCTAAAGCTAAAATAGATAATGGCAATGAGATCTGACACCCCATGTCATACAGGATTAGCTTCTCATCACAGACACATAGTTTTTGTTGATTAAAAGCAAATGTGTGAAAGCAGACATCAGCACCTCCCGTTGTAGTTAGGAGCTGGCAACCAGGGAATCATCTACTGCAGTTCTGGTCTATTTGCTGCTTATTGGTACTTCTTCTGACACCTCGTTACACGAGAGTCTCTGACTGTGGATGAGCAACTAAGTTGATACACAATTCAGGACTACTTGGAATGGGACCAGTAAACAGGTTCAGAGGGAACAGGAACTTGTTTACATGGCTGCTGTTAGAAACACTGACTGGAAAGGTGCATATACTGGGGATTTAGACACCTGACAGTTGGCAGCAGGAAACTCCCAAAGTGGTTTTGAGTATGGGCAGCAATGTTCTCTTTCAAAGAAAAAAAGAAAGTGCTGTGGACCAAGCCAAGAGAGAATGAGGTTTTACTCTTTTAACTCCATCTGGCAGATAAACTATTTCATCATATGTTCATTTAAAATAAAAACAGTTGCTCTCTGACCACCGACTAGAACACAGAGCTCTCTGAGCCTTAAATACTGTGTAAAGTGGTCCTTCTCAGTCTTGGGTTTTCCATCTCTGCTCCAGAGATCCCCTGATTACTTACGTATCTGCCAGCATTTCCAAGGAGACTAAGCAAGCAGAACGCTGCGAATTTCTGAAGCAGTGATCAGGGCAAATTCTACATTTGTACTGAACTTGACCTGATGTCACCCAACACTGCAAAATGGCCCAGAAAATTCTTTGGATTTCTGCCTCTTTTTTCCTGAGTTGCTGTCAATTTCTGGAGGAGTAATAGAATCCTCACCTATGATTTTTGGAAAGGATCAGTTCCTAATCCCCAAAATGATCAAGCAGAACAGAATGCAGCCTGTTTATACCATTTCCTAATTTTCCTCAGAGTTCCTGCAGCTATACGTAGACTTTGGTCCTCTCTTAGGGCCTTTGGCAAGCTGAGCCAAGCAGGTGGATTTCTGCCCCTGTGAAGAAAACCCGTGGATACCAAGGGGCTCTGGCAGGCTGTGAAGGTCTACATGACCAGGGCTCACAGCTCCAGCCTGACTATCTACACTTCTCCAGCACTGCTTTCATTCATCCTCACAGGCTTGCATCACTTTGAAATCTAGTAATGCAAATAACAGCAAAATCTCCATCTGAGATCTTGAGAGGTTTATAATTAATGCCTTTTTTTAATCCTTGGTCCAAGTCAGCAGTGTGAATGAGCCACACAGCAAAATATCCCACTAGAGTCTACAACTTATCAAGATTCTTGGAGACAAAATCAGAACTGAAAAATTTTTGTTTAAAAACCACCTACCATTGCAAACAAGTAAATAGTAGCATTAAAAAGAAGTTAACATAAACTAGATTTCCACAAAAATAAGAAGCATCAGTGTTCTGGGGCTGCTGCAGTCATCAGCTCTTATACATCTGGCTTGACTCACAGCAGTCAGCACTAAACTAAGGATAATAGGATACACTTCAACGTTCCATGTGCTATTGGAGGGACCAGAATATTGTGACCCACTGTTTGGGAGGTGTGAATGCTAAAAGCCTGGCTGCAGAGAGATTTCTCAGTTTTCTGACAGTGTCTGTGTGAAAGCCTTGCTTTCTCACGGACACTAAGGGAAAACAATTGGAAGAATCGGTAAACTTTTTATTGTTTTCCTACCAAAAAGAAAAATATCTGCAGTAGGTGTTGTTGGGTTCAACCAATCCCTCTGGGGGGGTGGTTGGTCAGGGAACCAATAACCTTAATGTCAGTCCAGGTGCTAAGATATATAAGCAAGTTGGTAAAATAATAAAGTGTCGGTTTCTTCTCGTACTAAACCGTCCATGTCGCTTTATTACTCGGTCTGTGCTCGCTAGTGACAGGGAGGAGTGCTGAGATTAAAAATATGCCAAAAGCATTAGATTTTCTAACTGCTGCTTTAGTAAAGATCTGCATGATTTTCATCAGTGTTGACATGGAATCGAGGGGAGCCAGTTTAAAACCAAACACGAGTATGATTACAATCCCACAGAGAGTCTGCAGGCTTATTTTTAATACAAGAGGACAGTAATATAGTGACCACTGGTTAGTAGCTGCTCATCACACACGAATATTGAAATGTCTCAATTCTTGATTTAGTATCTCACAGGTCCAACTCAAGTACAAGTTTCAGCTCTTGAGGAAATCCCCAATGAACAGGAAAGTGATGAAATCACTACTCAGAGAATCGAATGCCAAAAATTTCATCTAGATTAAAAAAATAAAACATTGCTTAAATTTTCCGTAAAAAACATACACATATAGGTATTAAAATGGTGGGTTTACTTCTACACCATGGCTTAAACCAGTCATCACAGTTGTCAGCAGTATTTTTTATTTGCTAGAGCACATCTGTATCATGTTGTGGCAATTAATGTACTTTCAGGTTTTGAGTTGTCTTCACAAACAAGAACAGTCTAAACACAGCAATATTTATTCAATTATTTAGCATTCTTCGTAGCATTGTGGCATTTTAACGTGCCACAACAGTGTTATTCACATGCAATAAGCTTCAAAAATGTGGCAGTTTTAACCTGGCAGTATTATTTTAATGGCTGAACAACAAGGAGGGGGGCATGGAAAGAAAGGGCTGACTGTACTAAAATGATACAGCATCAATCAACAATACTCACCAAATTGTACCATCCTTGGCCTGCTGCACAAGGCTGAATCTGCTCCAAACATACTCCAGGCACCTGTGGGAGAGCTCTATAATGAGAATGATGGAAACCACCAATTTAATAGGTTTTATTTAGCACTATCACATTTCACCGCATTAGAAAGCACGAGTGCTTTAAAGAGGTGACTTTACCAGGTAAGCACATTGTCAAAACTTGTTTCAAGAATATATTTTCTTTAATAATACACTAGTCTATAATAACCTACAATAGTAACTCAAACTGACATTATCTAAAAAATGTAAGATCCAATATAATTCAATTAAATACCAATCTAACAATTTTTATGCAAATTACTTTACTCCATCCTGCACATTCCTTTATCTCCAGAGATCATTCTCAATTTCCTTTTCTGTAGCTTTTCTAGCGCTACACTGCATTTTGTTAATATCACCACTGAAGCTGAAGACAATATTTCAACTCTGAAGCCTACCAGAAAATTATAGTTAGATTTATACTGGCTTTAGTCACACAACTTTGCTTTCCAATGATTTTGCAAAGTACTTTCCCCTAAAGATTAGAAAGTTCAGACAGGCCACCAGCATTATTTTTGGTCTATTCTGAATTTCAGACGTGTTCTTGAGTCTATTAATAACCTTTGTACAAGCATGTCCATTAGAGGGAAGGCTGTTAGTTCATCCTAGATTGCCAAACTCTTCCCATTTTAAGTCCCAGTTCCTTATAACTTTGCCAAACACTAAATGCTTGGGCTGAAATTTTCCATGCCATGTCTGTGTCTCAATCTGAGATGTGTTGGAAAATTTCAGCTAAAATAAATAGAATGGTTTCCAAGAATGAGTGTTGGGGAAAAACATTCTGTTTTACTGGGGAAGCGGGGGGGAGAGGGAGAAGGGAAAACAAATCGAGAGATATTTTCACTGCAGAGCTCACTTATTCTGATTCACTGCCCTGAAATTGGCAGGAAGGAATAATTTTGTTTAGAATTACACTTTTTTTTTTTACTTTCCCTGTGAAAATCAACTGAGTATGGACTACTTACAAGCCTTTGAAAAATTGCTGCCTATGTGAATTTACTGCAACATGGGATGGGAAAGAACTTCCTGATGGGCTGAGATTAATCTCATGCAATTCTGAGGTGTACAGTAGATGCCCAGGCCCAAGAGCTCCACAGATAATCCTGGCATGTGCTGCTGCAAGTCCTTGGCCCCCAGACACTGTTGTATTGCTCTGTTACATTAAAAACATGAAGCATGAGGTGAAACCCATTACACCAGTTCAGAGCAAGAAGGAAGCAGAAGAAGCTGGAGAAAGAGATGGGAAGGAATTGCTAACAGCATCATTAAATAACATTTCAAGGTGACCTAAGGACCGGCCAAACTGCAGGGGAAAGCAATGGCCCTTTACAATTTCATGTAGGGTTAGATTCTTCTTGCCCCAAGTCTGGAGTGCAGTGCCAGCAGCAAATAATCATTGGCAATTACATCCACTCTGAGATGTCCATCTCTGGCTTGGGCATTTCTGGGGTAAGATTGGGAACAGAAGACATGGTATGTCTCTCCAGTACTTCAGTGACCTGCTGCTGCCAACACACTGGAGGAGGTTGGTTAATTCAAGAATCAGAAGAACAAGACTTAGCCCTGCAGCAGCAGCTGCAGGGCCTACAGAGAAAGGGAGTCAGTGGGAAGAGAAACCTGGATTAGACTGGTAGTGTTTGAGTCTGCATGGACAAGGGAAGACTGCAATGCTTAGCAACCCCCATATGGCACACATGTGGCATCTCCAGCTTAGATATCCAAATGATTTCAAGAGGCAAGGCTGTCCTGCCATCAGCCTTTCAAATGTACAGGGATATTCATCTTCATAAGCCATGAGAGAAAACATGGGCAGAATTGCCAGATTCATGATGGGCAACAAACTTTGTGTCAGGGTCAGTCATAAAGAATGAGCAAAATTCCATCTTACCTGAACTCGTTTTTTGAATTGTGTAAGTTGCTTCCTATTTTGGTGTTTTAGCCGGCTTTGCTCCCATATTCCACAAAGTCCTGGCACAGCCATCAGGGGTTTTTAATCCCTTTTGTGCTTAGCAGCCTCTGGTGTCTTCACAGGGACAACATACAGTCAGAATCACTGCAACGGAGTCCAGAGCATTACTGTTCTTCTTCAAAGGCCTCTGGTGCAGATGGAAAGCCTTTGTTATCTGTGTCATAGATATCTGGCTGCCATCCACCAACCTTTGACTTGCAAGCAACAGATGAACTGCTTGCAGATCTAGTGCAGGCTGTGAGAACCAACTTCTAAATAGCAGCCATTGCCCATTTCTGTCCCAGTTCAGGGGTTACAATAAATTCTTTGGAGCTGAAGAGGTTTGGGGTATGTTTCTACACAAGTTCATGAAAACTTACTTTTGCATGTGGAAATTCTGGAACCATTGCTGGTCAAAGTGAAAAAATAATATAAAACTGTTTGTTTCCTCTTCGTGTGAGCCCTATTGATATGCCTAATCCATTTAAAGAGAGATACAACTATGACATCAACCACTTGTTTTCTCCAGATTCAGAGCTCCCAGCGCTGCTGAGGGATTGCCCATCACCAACAATTGTGGTGCAAGGACAAAATGCTCCTCTGATAGATTCACAGCTGTTTTGTTCTGCTACAGATATATAAAAGTGAACATCCTTCTGGGCCATTGAAGGCAGGCAGTGTGCCACGTATTGGTGCTTATTCACATTCCACTTCGGATGGCACCAGGACAGCTGGGAGAGATCTCTGCAGGCTTTAGCATCACTCACAATATTCAGAAACGAAGATGCCTGGGGTGTTGTGGTAAAAGAATACTGTGGATCGAGAGGGGTGGTTTGTAGGCCTTGAATTCAGGGCAAAGCCAAGGAGTTTATTTGCTGTGAAGAAGTGATGGAAATTAGAGGATAAAGAACTATATCTGCTTCTGCTATAGAGGTCTGTATGGTGGGGGAATAAAATAATGATCTTTTCCACAGCTAGACACCTAACCATGTGACGCTTCTTCTCTGACTGGAGATTCAAGATCATCATCTGAGGGATCGCAGAGCTGTCACAACTGGAGCTGAAGTAACTGGGAATTGCAGCTTAGGAATGTAAAATGCAATAATAAAGTGATGAGCTCTGGAAGCTCAGGAACCTTGAATTCAGCCTCTGACATTTATGAATGTTTTTAGCCTCAGGTAATTCCTATGAAAGACAAGCAAGCTGGCAGACCAACCAGTTTAAGGAGGACCATGGAAGGGTCCATGTAAAGGAAGGACCATGTAAAGGAGGGATACCTGTTGTTACCTATGACTGTCATCCATTGTTGTTACTTAGTTGGGTATGAGAATGGGTATTTATGTTTATATGAAATGGTTAGACTGTATGAGTGAATGAAAGCACCTTAAAAAATTATCTTCTCAAAGTAACAGCATATATCACAAAAAATCCAACCACAAAACCCACACCAGAATAATAAACTGAAGAAAGGAGAAAAACCATTTTACTACATGTTCCATGAAATTCTGCCTCAGAAATAATAAGTTGTCCTCACTTCCTTCAAAAGCTATCCTGCATAAAAAGGAAAGAGTGCAGATTTTTTAGTTTGTGGCAGCAATAATAGTGTTTCATATATCAGAGCATCTTTGAAAACCATCCCAATTTTACTTTGCGTTGTGGATAGATACACCTCTCTTTTCATCTGGAAGAACTGTCAGTGAATCATACAGGTTACTGCACTTCTGTTATAATCATTAGGAGTAGAATTAAAATTTTTCAGTTGAACAAACTCAATTCTCAGTCATGTCAATCTTGATGCTTAAAAGAAGAGTTAAGCATAAACTAGGCAACAGTATTTTTAAGTGGTTTTCTTTCCTGCTCAACTAGCTCAAAATGAACAAACAATCTAATTTTATTTTTTTTTCTCCCTCACATAAGTGCATGGAAGATCTACACAATTTAAGCATTGCATAGTCTTTGTTTTGCATATGAACAATTTGAAGTAAATGTTTATTGTTGACTTAACAAAATACCCCGAAGTAGAGGAGAAAGGACTCAGTGCCATTGAGCATTCTGTCCTGACTTAGATCTCTTTTGTACAAAGGCTTTATTGACCTGTGTAAGAGTTAGTTTTTGCTTAACTCTATAGGAGTATGTTCATAAACTAATGAATACTTTAGTAATTTGGGATACATATATGAACACAATAAAAACAAATCCTAAGTTAAAAAATTAGGGGCTCTGTGGTCAGGCATTTCAATAATGCAATGCACTAGTGATTTATCAATGCAGAAGAATTCTCTCTGGCGGCATAGCCAGAACCACCTGATGAAGGTTTCTGTTCCACAAAGGAAATGCTCCATCAGTCATCATGCCTGAGCTAACTTTGGGTCTAACTTCACTTCTTGAGAGTCTCAGGTAAGAGCTTGATCTCTCAAATTCATATTGCACAATTATTTACACTGATTTTGCTTGCTTAGAAATTAAGAAGGAAATTGGCAACAACTACAGTGCATATAAACTTTGTTAAATGCTTAAGGAACCTTAACATGGTTAAGTCTTTTTAATGAGGGAAGAAATCTTAACTATGCTAAGACACTGTAGATGCTTAAGTCTCCTTAGGAATTTAGAGTAGCCCAGCCATGCTAAGGCACTAAGAGCTTAAAGAAACATTAATTGGTTAATAAGCCGTAAATTCTTAACCAATCTTAAAAGAGTTAAGTGCTATAATCCCAAATGCTTGATTCTTTTATCCAGTCAAAACAGTCAATGAGATCAAAACTGTGAGCCTCTGAAGTTCAGTATAACTTTCCTTTGTATTGCTGGGCTGAAGTCTGCAACCAAAGTCTGAATCCATGCTCAACTAAACCTTCATGGCCAGGGATTTCAGCCTGCTTGGAATTAATATCTCTCTGCTCTGTGGATGAATTTGTACTAAGAGTTCAGTTCTAAACACCGGTTACCTGAAATGTTATCCAAATCTCTTTTCTGATTTTTTTTTTCCTGCAGATATTTCATGCTAGTAAAAGTAATTTACTGACCCTTCCTGGTTAAATACCATTAGGCCAAAAACTCAGGAGAATATTGTTTAAACAGGGCAGTCACTATAAACAGGAATGTCTGACTGGGGGGTCAGTAAGCCAAAGGGAATGTGAAGATTAAGGCAATATTCCAAGAAAATTTATAGAATTAAATTAGCCAGACTAATTTAGAATATTATATCACAATTATATATATAGATATATATGTGTGTGTATGTATGTATGTATGTGAAAATAAACACATTTATTAGAAAGCAGTGACTTCCTTGAAATTCTAGTAATTATTTTAGGATGAAGGGAGCTTTTAAAACCACCTAATAAATTTGGGTAGACTGATCCTATACATTGCTGCTTTACTGGTAGCAACACATCCCCCTCATATACATCAGCATTTCCTTAAAGGTAGTGCTATTTTATATGTTTTCTGACTTTGTGTAGGAAATTAGTTTATGACCAGTAAGAGATCCTCATTAATAAGTAGTAAATTTTGGACACTACTCGTGGCTGCTTGGTATAGAAGGGCTTTAAACACAAAGCCCTACATTTGTCAGACAGTCTCTCAGAACTGTGGCTCTATTGCCAGTAAAAGGTTAAACTGCATTTTTGCAGTTCTGAAGTGAATCAGAGGGCATTACTGAAGAGCAGTCTTATGCTTCTTATGAACCTCTAAACTAGGTTTGAGAGATTTTCTGTTTCTTTTTATGTGCTATGGAGACCCCTTAAGCAGCAGCAATTCATAGCCAGGTGTGGTAGAGCCCGGTTCAGATCTTTGGTGTGACATAATGCAGGGGAGAAAACAGACAATGAATTTAAAAAACCCCATGAGGTTTGGTGCCACTGAAAGAAGATGGACTAGGCAGTTTTAAGGCCTTAAAGAAAAAAGATGAAGAAAATCACATAACATTAACCCTGTTTAATGCAATTCTCAGCTAGAGAGTTGTGAGTACATGGACAAGGGAACGAGAGTGTGTCCAGAAAACAGAATCTGCTTCTGGGGCCACATCGAGGGTTCACAATGAGGGAGAAAGCCAAGGAGGCCAATTACCAAACACTGAACATCCTGGAAATGTAGTATGCACGTTTTTGACTTGCTGAAGTGGCTCCACGTGGCCTCAGAGCTTTCTGGCATTACCAACTGTAAGTACTCAAAGTGTCAGTCAGTCTTCAAAATAGGATGACTTTAAAACAGTTATATTTGAAAAAGAAACATTGATTACTATCTCTATGTTCAGAAACAAGTCAAAGTTTGGTTCAACTTTTTTCTCTACAACCATCTCAACTAGAAATCATAATTAAAAATACATTGTTTAAAGAGGTGGCATTTCCCTCTTCTTTCACTTCAGTGGAAGGGCTAGGACAAACGTGCAACTTCCATGTCCATGAGCTAATCTGTCTAGCTCTGCCCTGTTCCAGGCAGTTTTAGTGGAACAAACTGTAATTATGCCCTTCATTCGATGTTTGTTCTTGCCCGAGTGTAACTCAGCTTAATAGTGCAATTGCCGTGGGTTTAACAAACTGCTCCAACAAGACTGGTCTGAGGCCTGCCAGAGGCAAGGCAAGAATCATTACTACTCTTTATTATACTTACAATTCATAACTGGAATATTGCTTCTTTTCATCCAGCAACTTATAATTCCTAAAACTTTGAAGTCTAAGAAGGCAGTGCAAGTTATACAATACCTACCCATTACACGTTTCCTGGATTTTGAACAAAAACATTTAGGTATTTAAAAATTGCAAAGCAAATCTCTGTTAAACACAATAAATACATTTGAAAAAAGGCTGTTTTCCCAAAAGTTAACACTCTCTAAATAGCTTGTAAAGGTATTTATTTTATTTTACCTACCTGTAGATTCTTTTGAAGGACCATTTATGCTTTTTAGATATGAGAATAGACTAATTTTTCCATCCTTTATTATTGCTGTAATTAGATTAAATTTTTTCCAAAACTCAAGTTATTGAAGTTATATGTTATATATATATATTATAAACATAAATATATAAATATATGTATATTACAAACATAAATGTCACATACACACACAGACGTATCTATGTACATTTCAAGATTCTCTTGGCTGGCATGAGGAAAAAGGTAAAAAGATAAAAAGATGCAGGCTAGACTGGCAAAAAGATTGTCTCTGGTGAGAGATTGTCTGAGCCAGCAGCTGCCCAGCACACCCAGGCAGCTTCCTGCTCAGCCTCATTCCAGCCTGTTTGGTTTGAGCAGAGCTCACATTCCTGTTTGCTAATCCTTTCTAGCCAATTTTGCCATGTTATGGTTTATCTGTCTACTCACTTTTCCCAGGCTAAACTGATTTAGGTTGCTCAGGAAAATTTTTTGGTTTGGTTAGGTTTGGTTTTTTGGCTCCTCGTGGAACCAATTTTAAGTCACATTTCCTCCAACCTTTATATGATTATTGCCACTACAGAGACTTTTGGACAGTGAACAACTGCAGCTGTTACAGTGTTTTTCCTAGAGCTTTGGGGAAAAGATTGAGGAGAAACAGATCCTAGTGTACTGGAATATTTTCTTTTCCTTCCACCTCACTGTACTAAAGGAACAGCATCTCCCAGATATGTCTGATATCATATTCGTGTATCAAACACTGATGGGGTTGGATATTTGTAGTTAACAAGAGTTGTGCCCTGATATTTACTCAAAGCCAACTTAGTTTTTTGATAGTAGGAGCTACTCAACAGGTGTTAAGGTTGAAACTGGTGAGAGTCTGAATGGTATTTTGTTAAAACAAATTGGCAACTGTGCATTTAACAATTTGCAATTAAGCATCTGAGAGTGGCTGGTGCTAGAAACCCACTGTGCATTTATTTTCTATTTGCACTCAGCAGGTCTCATTTAGGTCATTATTGTTGCCTGTATTCAGCAACAAGAGACAAATAAAGAGCTTCTTTCTTTTCAGAAGGGTTGCTGTTTGTGTTTCTGCTTCTGATACAAAAATTTCTACTGTGAATTCTTGATCCATTTCCTTATTTTGACAGCTTTTATACCTCCCTATGGCTATTTATAAAATAAAGGTGGGGACTTTTTTATGGCATGGTGACTTTTCCCAGCTATTTGCTAGTTATCCGATGCCACAAGGAAAATAATTAATGGATTGTCTAGAGATCTAACGAATTTGAATGCATATTTACATTCTAATGAAGTCCATAGGTCTTAGTGCACAGTTGAGTACTTGGCTGTGCGTAGAAGAAAAAGTGCAATTAAAAAAAGCATGCAAGCTTAAAACTTAAACAAATTCAAATACACAGTGTCAGAAGTAATCTCTGGAAAGATGTATATATTTTACCAGGGATATTGCTTTTACTTAATAGTTGCATTTAATTCCTAATTTACTTACTTGTGACATACCTTCTTCTCTTCCCCATTCTACACATATGCAGAGAGGGAGCAGTCTGTCGACAGACAAACATACATAATGAGGTTTGCAAGACTTTTCTAGCAGCAGGCATGCTTTTTATCATCTGTAACATCAAACAATGCTAGCCTGTTGTATTTTTTCCTAGCAGACTTAGGTGAAAGAAACAAACTTCCATTTGTGCAATTTGCACAAGCAAAAGGCAAATGGAGCTAACTTTAAAATCTCGTGCTGGTGCTGAAAGTGTTGTCCCCTTCCAAGGATGCCGTTAACAAATAAATGATAGCACAGAGCAGTACACTGCAGTGTCTGGGGGATGGGCCCCCTTTGCTTTCTTCCCCAGCTTTTCTCTGGTGAGGATTTACATTTCTGGGCCACGATGGTTCTGAGGTTGTGCCCCATCTCTGAGCCAGTGTAGGCTCTTCACAGCACCTGGAAGACCAGCATCACCACATACGAGCCTGTGAGATGGACAGCTGCCCACCAGGCCCCCAACCTTTAAATTGGGGAAATGGGTTTAGGTTCCCTTGCTTAAATTGCATCCTTATTTTTCAATACCATTAACATTAGGAACTCTTACACAAACCATAATTCGGATGATTATGGACCAGAGTGGCTCATCTTAGCTCGTCAATAAGACTTGTTTAACACCAATATTGAAGGAATTGGAGTAGGAGAAATCTGTGCCTGGAAAGGAAGAAATTGCACATATGAGGACTCCAGGTCTATCATATTACATCAGTTTTAACCTAAGGGAGAATTTTATATCATGAAAATCCAAAACCCAATAATAAAACCCTAGCAGCTAAATCAACAACATTTTTAGCTAAATCAACAACATTTTCACTTCTAGAAGTTTAGAATCATTCAACTGCCTTTTCATAGATGTGTATGTGTATGGCCGTATGTTCTTCTTTATCAGCTTCCAGTATGAATATGGAGCCAGAGACAAATGGGAGTGTCACCTACAGTCAGGGCTGCAATAAACTATAAATAAATAAATAAGACCCACCAAACCACCTTTTCAAAAGTGAGGTTGTTATGAATGTGGCAAGTCAGACCTTTAAAGTCTTTTCAGCTGCGCCGGAGGTGTGGAAAACAATCCGTTTTAGACAATATTCCAGACAAAGACTTTGTGGTGATGCGGGGGTTAATTACAAACAACAGAGGTTCATTAACCATGCCAGAATGTTGTGTTCTCACACAAAAGGCGCTCTCGCTTGTTAAATGTCTAGCCTAGACTATCAGAAATTGCATTACACTTGCTGCCCCTCCCCTTATTCCCGGACTTTCTTACTCTGGCCTTTTTTTCCCCTTCCTCCCATCTCTATTGAAAGACAGTAATTAAACACTAAAGCCTCTCAGTTTCTGCAGCACTGCGGGGGAACTCCTCCCTGTAATAAGCACCAATTACTGGCTGCGACTGCAGCTGATGAAGGATTATCCTCTCACTGAGCTACGGCAAGCTCTAGAGTATAATCTTCAATTAGTTCAATTCATGGAGCACACTGGCAGGCAGGCCACTACGTTTCCCACGACTTACACAAACAGCCTTTCTTTGACACCCCCCAACTCTGCACAGATGGTCCCAGCACTGTCTGTTGCAAAGTTCAGTGCATCTGGCCCCTAAACCCACCTAATGCAGGCAGCAAAACAAAGCCTGGGACTCAAGTGCCCTACAGTACCTATTTGTTTCAGTAGCAGCAGGCTGGCCTTTTTTTTTCTTTTCTTTTTTTTTCTTTTCTTTTTTTTTTTTTTTTTTTTTTTTTTTTTTTGTTTTTTTTTAATTAAAGAAAGAGAAATTATTCAAGGAGTCAGAAAACAGGTGGATAAACAAAAAACAACCAACAGTCTTCTGGACTGACACTATAAATCATTTCTAGTCATTTTAACTATGCTTGAATTTTTAATAACCCAATGTTACGATAATGTAAGTAATAGGGCTGCAACAGCTAAGAGATAGGGAGACCGAAATTAAAAGTCTATGTTTAGCTCTTTTTCTTCATGCTTAGGTATTGCAGAGATCCTCAAGAAATAGTTGATTTTGGTTTTTTTTACAGTGTGTCTGTTCAGTACTTGGAACAAAGGCTTTTGTGAACCCAGATTTTCTCGGGGCTTTGACTTCTTGCTTCTGCATATGGATATTTTATATGGTCTATGTATGAACTTTAATTGCTGAACCTAAAAATAAATACAGTGGTACTCCAAAGCAGGTAGACTTTAATTAATTGTCAGTCTGCCTTTATTCATGTTTTTGATACTGAAAGACTTTGCTGTACGACTGCTAAACACAATAATTAAATAGACTAAAATAGATTAGTTCCACTGACATCATCATCTTGCACACTGACTAATTCTGTTGCCACTGCCTTTGCTTCAGAGGAGCTGCCAGGACCAGAAAGCGCAATGTAACTAAAGGCACAATGCCCAGAGCACCTGCTTTTATGGCCTGGTACGTACATCCGAGGGGTGCAATTTCCACTGCTGCCTCCACGTGGCCGCCTCAGCAGAAGAGAATGGGATTTTTTCCAAAATCAGGGCAGGTCCTCACCTGTAGAGAGGTTGTACAACCTTGCAGGATGACTTACAGCAGATAGTTAGCCATCTTCATTTGCATAGGGTATATGGGCTCTTAGATGTCCTCAGATCTGGAAAAGCACTTGTATGTCAGAAAGTGTATCTGGTTGGGTTTTTTCCAACTGTACTAATTGGGATTTTAAAAAAGATATTATTTTAATGCATAAAGCTTGCCTCAGTAACATTCTTATATTGCCATTTATATAATCCTGCTGCAGTACCACTACATACACTTCAATCATGCAAAAACACAAGTCAGACAAAACCACCACATTTGTTTTAGCTGAACTGTTTATTTCAGTCTGGCAAAAAAGGCCAAAAGTAAAATGTAGGTCCAGTTTGTGAAATGCCAGCTTTCAAATAAATGCTCTCTAGATGTTCCTCCTTGTTCCACTGCCCAAACCGTTCAAATTATACAGTGCTGTAGGTATTTTCAGAGAGAATTAAAAACAAAAAAACTACCCTAAGGAACACAGAAGTTGTATTTGCAGCAATTCAGACTTTTAGACTTCAAGTGCCCCAGGCTGTTGTGTAAACACAACCTCCAGACTGAGGCAGAGTACCAATAAAGAGGGTCTTGGAGAGAATGCCCTTCCTATTTCCCATAGACCCAGGAGTAGAAGGAATCAAAGTTGTAGATTTGTAATATTTGGGGAGTGATTGAGCACCCTCCTGTTATGAAATCGAGCAAATGCAAAAGAAAAATAGTCCAAAAAGTTAACTTCCCTTTCTGCTGGGAACCCAAAGGGAAAAATACCCCAAACGCATAGTGAACAATGGGCTGCTCTCACCATGTGGAAGGTTTTTAAGTGTGAGACCTTACGTGCATGTTTATCTCCCACATCTGGTTGTTGAAATGGGCACTTAGTTTTATTACAGTCATGAGACTGTCTTCAGTGCTGCTATAAACACCCAACTGTAGGATTTGGTCAGATTCTAGTGTCATTTTTAAAACTGTATTTACCATGGGCCCCAATTTAAAAGCATGGAAGATGGGTTTAATTTATAACTTGATTGAGAGACAGGGAACTGAGCCTGAGATCACACTGACCTTACAAACCTGGCCTCTAGGCAGCTGAATTCCTGCACTGACCATCTGAGCAGTTTAAAGGTGAAATTGTCTGATGAGGCAAAGATACGTCAAAGAGAAGAGCACTCTGCATCTGAACTTCTCTGGCTTTGGTCATCCACTTTTGTCTTCTCCTTCCATAATTTCTCTCACATGGAACAATTTATTTGGCTCACTCTGTAGCCAAGTAACACACAACACAAAACGGGCTCATGTTCTCTTTTGTCCACTTGGCATTTTAATCACAGAGAAGCACACAGAGGCAATTACAAATAAGAGAAAAGTTTCCCTCGAATTGGTGTGACCTCTGAACTTTGAGGAAACAGAGATCAAACTGAGGAAAATCAGTGGGAAGAGTCAAGTGACCACCTAAGTGTTGATCCTTGTCACTTACAGCTGGGGTAGGCAGTAGGTCATGACCATCACATGATACAAATCTTGCCTTTGCTGCACAATGAAAAGATCATGAGTATTACAGCTCCATTTTCCTCTCAGGGGGAAGTAAAAAGTAAAATAGGAGGGTGAAAATTGTCAGGCCCGTAACAATTTCTTTTTTTAATTGTAAAGCACTGAACAGATAAACAGACTATACAGTTAACAGAAAACACAAGAGGATGTATCAGAATCTCAAGATGGAAGAGATCCATAAGGATCATCAAGTCCAGCATCCTGAGAACATAACTTCTGGCCTGAAAAATTTAGAGTTGACTATAATGGTACATGTAAAAGATGGAAACTAGAGAATATTCATACGAAAAGAAGATGACATGAGGACTTGCTGGGGACACTTTGGTTAACTGTTGTTAATTTTTGTCTTAATAAATAGAATTTGTCTTAATAAATAGAATAAAAGGAACAGGGCAAATATAAGCAACTGTGGTAGTGCCTTCACTGAGGGATTGTATCTTGGATTCATTTTCCTCAGTGATCTAGTTTAGTTTAAACTTCTAGTTTGGGCTCTAGACCCTATCAAGTGCCATATTCAGATAGCAGGATAGCAGGAACTTTGCTGGTACTCATAAATCACCCCATGG
This sequence comes from Falcunculus frontatus, assembly GCA_013398115.1. NCBI lineage: Eukaryota > Metazoa > Chordata > Aves > Passeriformes > Falcunculus > Falcunculus frontatus. Next base: position 1,052,351 of record VZRV01005549.1, read on the forward strand.
ATCTTTTTATATGTATAGATACATTTATTTACATGTATTTAATGTATCTGTTCATAGTCTATGGCTGCTGCCTGTGAACTGCCACGAGCAGCATTGGGAGTGAGCCCCAGGAACTGGAGGTCTGTGTTCCATCGCAGGGCTACAGTCTCGTTGGGATCACGAGGTGGGACAGACACTTGGTGGAATAGCTCAAACAGGAGTGGCAATGGCTGGATACAGGCTCTGTGGGAAGGACAGGCTGGGAAGAACAGGAGGGGGAGTTACTCAGTACGTGAGAGAGCAGCAGGAATGTGAGGAGCTGTGCCTGGGACAGACAGGGAGCCAGTGGGAGCTTTGGGTTCAAGATTATAGGGCAGACGAGCACAGGAAATGTGGTGGGTGTTTGCTGGGGTCTGCCTGGTCAAGGAAAGCCATTTTCAGACTGCTTCTCACCACATACCCTGGTCCTTGTGAGAGGCTCGAACTTGCCCTGGATGGGCCGAAAGGCGGCACAGCAGGACACGAGCAGCGCTGCTGGAAATGATCCTTTCAACAAGGAGGATCATGTCAGGAAAGAGAAGGCTCAGGGCAGCAAACAGTGAAGTGTTTGTTTGTTTAGAGCACAAACCAGCAAAGAACAGCAAGTTTCAGGGCTCTGATCACCTACTTAAGGTTAGGTGCATGCTTAAAAGCTTTCCTGGATCAGAGCCATTATTGGCCATTAATATATACACTGGGAAAAAATCATGCCCAAATAGGTTATAATGCATCTAGAGAGCAAATTGAGTCTTGAACACTGCACATGCATTATTGTGCTCTGACCTGATGAAGCACACGCAATTATAGTGTTTGCTTTAAATAATGTGCCATATTTCATGTAAATGCCATAAACAGGAGGCAAGCTGGACAAAGAATTGTGTCATACCTTTTAATTGAGAACAGGAGAGTTTAAGATTAAAAATCTCCTTGGATAACACCAGTCATGCCCCTTTATAAATTGCTGAGTTTGTTAGAGGACAGCTTTCTCCTAGGAAATAAAAATAAAGCCTGATGTGTTATTACTGAAAATATTTGTAAGACATTACCAAAGTTTGCAACCAGCATTATTAACTGCAGAATAACAGGGGCTTTATTCATCAGGATGCACATGTAATTTATTCCATGTAAAATTCGTTATCACAAATATCAAACGTGCTGTGGATAATAAATGACCAAGCAGAAATAAAACAAAAAGAGCTTTGTTTCAAGACACAAAAACAAATTGACCCTTTTGATTTATTTTTTTTTCTAAAGAAAGGAAATGCTCATTTAGCAGATTAAAAATGAAATAGAGAAGTTGAACAACAAAAATTTTGATGAAGACACTTCTTGTTAGAACTGTATGAAAAGATAACAAGCGATTATAACAGAAAATGTGAACAGTCCAATATAACACAAGTATGATCAAAGCTGTGAAAAAAGCAATTAAGCTGTTTTGACACTTGACTGATGTGTTGGATGTGTGTGTGGATTTGAGGCATTTAAACTATGTTCATGAACAATTCTGTTTACAGGGCACCTACTAGCATGGTTTTCTTTCATCTTGCCATATAAAGCAAAAAGGAAAATATTTCAAGAAATAGTGTCACTGGATAAATCAGATTTATTTGCTACACTTTATTAGACTATGGACACTTTATATTCCTATAGGAATAACACCTTTAAGTTACTGAATAATTGGAAGATTTAATGTAAACACAAGGTGGAAAAGTAGCTCCAGAGCTTATACAATTTCTTTTTGGAGAAAGGTCTTTATGTAAATAACTGAGTTGCTCAATATGCAAGCCTATCAAGGTAATTGGAAGCTTTGTTCTTTCCAGGCTACAGGGAAAAAATAGAAATAAGGTTTTTTAGTATCTAAATCCAAGACAAAAACTGCATCCCGAAGGCTTTTAAAAGTCCAATATAGCTCAGTAACAGTTTAAATGAGACTAGCATTAGACTGAAATTTGTCAGACAGTAGTTTGAGGTGTCATCTTGAAAAGAAGAACTGTAAGGTGGCAGAGGACAGTTGTTCCTAATTGTTACCACATTTTTGATTGCAAGAGCCTAACTGCAGGAGTCAAAGGCAGTTTTTCCGTTGGATTCAGTGAATTCAGGGTTTCATGCCTGTCATTTGTACTCTCAAGTGCTCAAGTCGTTTTGGGTTCTTTTTTAAGTTCCTATGTGAGGTGCTTGACAGGAAATACAAACAGATTGTAGCAAATAAGAGCTAGACATAACTTTTTCAATGTTTTTACAAATGATAGGCAGGGCTTCAGCCGTAGACATTTCCTGGGAAACTCTGAACAAACGACCATATTCTCTGCCATGGCACAAAGGCAGCTCTGCATTTCCTGAGCCCTGTTACACTGAGCACAGAACAGAAATACCTTTGTCACCTGACTAACAGGCAAGCAGAGGTGGCACTGCAGAGGTCAGCTTTGAATACAAGACTCCTAAATATGCTGTCCTGGAGAGCTAGTGCTTTGAAACACAGGAAGATGACAAAAGTTCCAAAGAAAAACCCCACCAAACCATCAGCAAACACAATCCAGTGCCCCTATTCTTGTTTGCTTGTTGTTTCTGAAGGAGCGAAATAGCAATGGAAAAACAAGATTTCCTTTGTGGAAAACAAATGGGAAAAGTCTGGGAAAAGGCTGGTATCCTGCCTTTTCACCTACAGCAGTGCAGACTGCCTTCTGCTCTCACTGCTCCTTCGCACTCAGGGGTGGTGGAAAAAGGCCAAAAGAGACAAGTATGACTCAGGTTGGTTTGCCCTGATACCATGCCAAAATGAGACTGCAAAATGGAGCAGTATGGAAATGGGCAGCCTTGTTCCTAGACACTGGTTTTGAGCGAGGCCTTAAGGACAATGAACTATGACATGGCGAGATAAGCATGTGTAGTACATCCAACTCAGTTAAAGCACGTGCTGACAAACGTAAATCAAAATCTTCATGGTTCCTCTTAGAGGCTACATCACCACAGCTGAAGTCTCAGATCTTCAGAGTGACAACCAGAGTGCACTAAGACAAAAGAAGAGAGACAGGTAGGAAAAAACTAGCCACAAGGCACCACTGATGCACAAGAACTTCTATTCCATGCAGCCATACAACTCAAATACCCCACTGTAAGCCTTGGAAACAGAGAGTTGTAGATACAAGTGCAGACTTGGCAGTTTGGAAGGAAACCAAAGGCTGAACTACCCTTGGATAGAGCTGTCGGGGCTCTCCCAGCTCGTGAAGCCTGAAACACTCCAGGGCCTGTTCTGCTGCTATTTGTGCCACATGGAGCTTGGCTTTGGGTGTCACCTGAGTCACCACAGCACTCTCAGCTCTACAGAGAGGGGCAAGTCTCACACTACTTCTCAGTGAGGCAAGGAGGACGGTGCCTCCCAGAGGTGTCTCTTTCCAGGTGAACCAGTTACAGCGATTCTTGGTTTGAAAAGCTCCTGCCCTGTGTAAAACGTTCCACAGTGTGCAACAGGGAGTGCTGCGAAGAGGGGCTTTACAAGACAAACCCTGAGGTATTTCTGTGACACGTCAATTCACACAGCCGGCTGCCATAACTTGGGTGAATATAACTCTCCTGCACTTCAGCCCTGCAGGGCAGAGGGTTGGGTATCGCTGTTTGCCCTCCCCCTCCCTGGCCAGTCTCAATCAGCAGCTGCCCTGTTCACTTCTCTCATGCTCTTCTCCCCTCAATCACGCATCTCCTGACAGCTCCCCTTCACATTTTCCTCTTCTCAGTTTCCTCCTCTTCCCATACTCCTTTTGTGCCTTGTAATCTTCTCCAGCCTGCTTCTTCCTCTTTGCATCCTCCAGCACGTATGTGAGACTCCATCCCTCCCCTCCAGAAGGGCTTCCAAATTTCTCATAACAACCTGGCTAACTTCTCAAAATACTACTTACTGCTCCTGCCAGTATCCTAATAATTTCGTTCCCACACCACCCTGCCTGGCCCCCCTGTCAAGAGCATCACACTACCTCATTTCTCAACAGCAAGCAGCTCACCTGCATCCTTTTAGAAACAACACTTGCCTATCGTAGACATTAAGCAATCCTCATAGCAGCTTGAAGTACAGAGGTTTTCCAGAAAACAAACAAAAGGCCGTTGTAGAACCCTTTTTTTTCTGGGTTTTCTTGAGCCTCATCTTGAATTTTTCAAACTCTCTCCAAAACACAAGCACTAGAATGCTTTTGTTAAGTAAAAATGTAATTAATTTTTTCCATGCAGTGTCAATTGGCATTGCCAATACTAATACGAAACATAACTAAAAATATTATAATTCAGGAATAGAAATTGCTTTTTTATTCTGTTGGGATAGAACCTGAGTTCTGCCAGGTACAAATGCTGACAACCACAATACTGTCACCGGTCTTTGACTTCTTGCACCATACTTTAAATTGAGGTTAAACAGTGCCCCAGAGTTCATAGGAACAATTCTGTGAGTATGACATCCACCATTTTCATTATAAGAAAGGATAATGAGCACTTTGGATTATGCTGCTTCAAAAGACCAAAATCCCAAGTTAGTGTCAAGCACTTACGAGTGGCAAGAATTGAAGGGAACAGCTTTGGTGGAGGTGCTTAGTACTTTTGGTCTTCTTTATTGCTTCACTACCGATAGAATTATGCTGGTACAAATCATATGCAACCAAAAGTTATCCTACTGGGATACAGACAAATAATACCTCCAAAGCATGGTTACACTGCTTCCACATCCATTGCAAAGCAAATAGAAGACCTTAAGCCGAAACATTTGAAACACAAACTACTAACAATTTAGCTGAGTGTCTATACCTTGATTTGTTTATCACTTTTTATGTCAGATGATTTGAGACCTTTGAGACTTGTAGCAGTCACAGTGGAGAATTCTCAACACAGGGATCAAACCTATCATGTTTCACTGGCAAATAATGGCAACATGCTGAGAAATATGTAATTGCATTTACTATGTGATAATCCCTTTAGACGCTCTGTCTAGGGTGATATCCCTTTTAATAAAGTTGTGGCAAGGGAAGAAGCCTATTCTGTGGATGAGAAGCTGACAGGAAAAGGATGAAATCTCACCCTCATGTCCTTATTATGCAGCTCTTGAAGGACTAATCAGACCTGGGGCTGAAGGGATTGTGTTGGGGTATCAGTCATGGGTCACTGCTCACCTGGGTCCTGGTTCCATTCTCTTTAGTATCAACAGTAAAACTTCTCTATGTGCCACTGAGAGCAGATCCAGGCCTAAGTTTACAGAAATTAAAGAGATGTTAGGTATCACCGGTCTCTGCTCGTGTGTTGGGTTTGGAAGAAATTTAAAAGCAAACCAGCTGAGGTTCAGACTGAAAAGTTTCACTGAAGCAACAGGATGGTTCTCTCTGTTCTTGCCAGAAGCACGCAGAGACAGAGAGCTGAACGACGGCACTGATACATAGTATTGCTATTATAGAATTAGGTTGTATTAACAATTGGGTCATTCCAGCCCTTTCTGCAGCAGATAAAAATAGGAGGAAAACACCAGCACTGTAGGTATTTCAGTTATCCCAGCACACGAGTGTTTGCCATGAAACCACTGGAACTTCAGAGCTGGCTTTGGTAAACAGTGCAAGTGTAACAGAAAGGCAATTGCAGAAAGACTTAATTTGATGTTAACAACAGTGTGACACAGCAGCACGTTTGGGAGGGGAGAAATCAAAGCTGTGTTCGGTGGCATCAGAGAAAGGGAGTGAAATACATAGTGCTATCATCTACAGAGAGTGTAGGGACAAGTATTTTGGATTCAAACTAGGGGTTCTTAAGGTAGAAGTGAGGAGGACAGAGTCATCTGGTTTTTTTGATTGACCACCCGTTGACTATGAATTGCTGATATGATGCAGCTATGGAAAGATATATTGAAATTCATTAACGTTTCCCTGAAAGAGAATTATGAAATTTATTACAAGGGTACTCATGAGACTTTGTGCATGAGAATATCTGTGTGCTGTTCTGGTCATAGAAAGATGAAAACCAGAAAACATGTTACCAGAGGAATAGAAAGACTGGAAAACAGCTTGACTTACTTAGCTTAGGATTAAATAAGACTCAACAGGGAGTCTAAAATACTACAATTGCCCAAAATCAGTAATAAGAAAGGAGAAGGATTATTTAAGTGAAAAACAATGTCAACCCAGTACAAAGTGATGTAAAATAGGAATTAAAGTAGACTCAAAGAAAGATTCTGGATCAGCCAACTTCTTGAGACACAAAGAGAAAAATATTTCTGTTTTTAAGGTGGTGAGTTGAGCTTATAACAGATTGGCCTTAGGCTTGGAGAACTTTGCTAGTCGTATGTTTCTAAAAGGGGTAGATTTAAAGAGATTGGAGTTAATGAGTAATAAAAAATTGCCTGGAAAACAGAATTTTAAGAATGCTATGTGATTGCACTGAGACAATGTAATGCACTTGTCCTGGGCTTTGGCATGTCTTTATTTTATTACTTCCTAACCATAAAACTCTGAAGTTTGGTTACAAAGTTGAGCATACAGTTGAGTTTGTATAGTTTTGATGAAAGACAGCAATAAACTAACTAAAAGAATATGAAAAACACATGGGTGATGGTTTATCTGATGGACTGAATGCATAAGGTAAATCCAGGCAACAAACCACATTTTTACTGGAGTTTAATAATGTTGTTTTGGAGTAGGACTGAAATTTTGTAGTTTTAGTTTCATAACACTGCCCAGCTGGAATTTCCATTTCCAGTTATTATAATACAAAGCTTTACACTGGTATTTTAACTGTTCATTTTAGATGGTTTTCACACGGAGAAGTTTACTTGAATACCAGATATACTGTAAACATACTGAACATCTGGTAATTAAGTATAGTGCACAGTAATCTCCATAAAGCTCATATCTGTGGTGAAATCTTTTTAATAAATAGTTGATAATGGAATGAAGCTATTAAAAGAATTACAGCACACATGGTGGAGTACAGCCATTATTAATCCCATAGCATGAATAAAAGCTTTTAACTGTCCATTTTACCAAGAATCTTTAAGATGGGCCTGTCCTGAAATGAGTGGCAGCATAGAAATATCCCATTTGCAACAGAAAAAAAGAGAGACTCCATAATTCCAGTAAATCATTTTCATAACTATTCAGCTACCCAGTGAGTTTTGTACTCTTCTCATACTGTTCATACCCTACTTCATGACAGCACAACCTCCACAGTCTTCCCTAAGGCAGCCAGGACACCAGTGGGAATGCAGGGTCACTTCTATGTTACCCTTCTTTTAGGAAATCCTTCACCACGCAGCAGTGTGTGTGCATCATTGTGGGTGTCTGCAGAGAAGTTTCCTTGAGCAGGGTGAGAACACATCTGAACTAATGGGAGCAATTAGCTCTCCTGGTTTAAGATTTCTTCTTAAGATGACACTGGCATTGTGTTGATAAGGATTCATCTATTCATTTTGAACAAACTGGAGATTCCAATCTTTAAGCTGAATTCACTGACACTTCACAATTTCCAAAAGCAAGTCATGACGTCACCATCCCTTAAGATGCATTACCTGATTGCCTCCTATGTTTTATTTCAAGAAACACCCACCAGAACAAAACAGTTTGGTTTGTTCATCTCCTTCCACCCAAGCCTGCTTAAAAAAAAAAAAATCCTGACTTCTTTTTAATAACAGAATTTTTTCACTTGCATTTGATCAGCAATTCTTATTCCTAAATCAAGGCTAAGTTCAGCATCCATCTTGACCTACCAGGTTTGAAAGGTGGCATGTCTTCAGATTCATAGGAGCAGTCTGTTTATACTACTGGGTATTTTCCAACCTCAGCTTCTCCAATGACTATTTAAGGCCTTCTGTACTTTTCCCAGAAGTGCTGGTACATTGTTTAAATCACTAGTATGACTCATTAGCTTATTCTGTATTTTAGCCAGTGAAATTCCTCTACCTTACACTCCTCTATATCTAGGTTTTTTTTTCCAAGAAAACAATGTCAAGACACCTCGTGCAGTTGGTTGGCAGTTGTCAAGCCAAATGTGAATTCACACCAACAAATGTCAATGCCATACACCCCAAGACACCCACATTCCATCACAGAACTGCTCCTGTGGCACCACTTTCCTGTGCACATCCAGTTTCCAGCCGCAAATCGTTCCCCTTCCACTTTGTTCCATCTAGCTCTGGACAGGAGACTGAATAAAATCAGTGGCAGGAATATTCTGCTAATGGTGTTTATCAGGACACCCCCTCACAGCTGCTCACCTCTGATACATGTGGGATCAAAAGGTGACTTAATTCCTACTATCAGGATCTCTACCTTCCCCATCTTTGCAAGGGAAATTATTTTCCATAATCCAGTTTGACACTGTATTCCATGCTCCACACTTCACATGTGCACAAAAGCACGAGCACAGCCCTGTTTCCAAGGAGCCTCAGAGCTCCTTTCAGCAGCCTGAGCCTATTTTCAATGCTGACACCTCTTAGGGAAGGGTGACAATATAGGCCCAGGTTTCTACAGGAAATAAACCATCAAAATCAAAGCATAGGCACATTTTTCAAATATACTAAATAATGACAACTTTTGATAAACTCAGCAGGTATTCACCAAATCTGATGTAAAACAACATGGGAGCCCAATTTTATATATCTGTGTTCACAAGAACTGCTCTTAGTTAACTTTGAACCTCCTCGGTCCTTCCGCCTCCTCCAACAGAACCTCCCCATCTTTCATGTGGTGATAGATCCCGCTGCACAAACACAGCACAAGTTGCCACAAACCTGGAATTGTTCGACAAGCAATTTATATTGGGAAAATGACAAAAAAGGTATGTCATGAAGACTTCTAACTCCAGTCAGTTCAGTCTGTCCTTGCCTCTGCTTGAGCAGACGTGTCTGGCAAACCAGCTTGGAAGCTCAGGGAAGGTGGAGCAGGTGTTAAGCTCTTGAAATGAACAAGAATTTTAGTAGCTGCATGAGAATAGTGCAGCATAAAGTGTTATTTCATCGCGAATTCCAGAGCTGTAACGGGCTTTTTGGCACAAAAAGTCATAGAGGTTCTGTTCAGAGTGGATTTTACTATTTGGCATGCTCCTTCTTCTCCTTTAACTTTTAGGGGCTTCTCTCCAACAATTAAAAAAAAAAAAAAAGGACAAAACTTGAAAGAAAAAACTAAATACAGTATTATCAGAATATGAATGTATTCAGGGAGTAATCCCAAAATATTATGAACTTTTGGTGCCAACTTCTATCTTTGATTTCTAAAACTCAGTTATTACTCTTCTGAATAGAAGAAATGTTTTTTCCCTTTTTATTTTAGAATATTTTGATGAGAAGAGCTTTCACAAAAATGTGCATATTCAAAGGACTTGGATTCAGAAGGTTTCTTACTAGAAAAATGGATGCTCATTTTCTGAATATCTGAAAAAAAATCTAAATCTCTGTAGCCTAATCTAAATCTCTCTCTTTAAGTTTCAAGTGCCATTTTAAAAAATAGAAAAAACTACAAAAAGCAAACCAGGATTTGGAGAGTTGTCAGAATCACTGAGTATTTCTGAAACATATATGGTTCTGAGTCCATGAAAATCTTATCCATAAAAAAGCCTTCCTATTCTCTTATGTGGTCTGCATATGTAGGACTGAAAATCCAGGAGGCAGGAAGGGAGAATTTTTGTTAAATCTTTGTTTTCTATTAAAACACTTTCCAGTTTTGCTGTTTGGGTCTGTAGTCCATGGTTTACATAAATATATTGGAATGTCATATTAACTATGTTTGGAACTATGGGAACAGACATATGGTAGAACAGCACAGGATGAATCCTGATTTGTGAACTTATTAGTTCATACTGTATTGATTGGAAACCTTCCTCCTGGAAGTAGTGAAAAAAAATTAGAGTGTGATAAGTCTAACATAATAATATCATACCAATTCCCATAGCTTCTGGCCAAATGTTGAGAGTGAATTATTCACTGATAGAGTCAACGAGGATCTTCACTAGAAAAGCTCAGAAGAAGCTAGAGAAAAAAAATGCTTTAAAAATTCCTTGTGAAAAGACCTTCTTTGAAAAAAAAAGACTGTTTTCCACTTCTGTTCTTGCCAGTAGGATCTACCAGAAAGACAGAGATATAGATTTGTGCACACTCTGGGGATGCTTGGATCTCTCTCCCTACTCCAGAATAAAGCTCTGTTGTGAACCACCAGGACTCAACTCTGGTGGAACTCGTACTTCTTCAAACAGAAGTAAACAGCTCAAGAACAAGTTACAAATTTTGGCTTTCTACGCAAGGAATCTCTGCTGGTGCCTGAACACTGGTGACCAGGACAGGCCTAGTAAAGGGGAATTCACAGAAATTTTCAAGGTGGTAACCATGGGAGATCAAGGCTCAGTCTATCTATCTACCCACTGCCCTCAGACCAGGACCTGACAATAAAGCAATTCTGGCTTTGGGCTCCTTTTGTCAGATAAAAAGGTGCCACAACCTACATGACATAATGAATTTTTCTGCTATGAATGCTTTGCCAGCTCAGATTTGTTCCCTAAATGTTGATATATCAACTCAGCCTTGGCTGCCAGATCAGTTCCCTCCTTACAGCACTCCTGATGTTACACAGGGCCTGGTACCTGCTGTCCCACAGCCAGCACTGAGCTGGCTCAAAAGCAAGAGGTGGCACAGCCTCCACATTCTGCTGCCTGCCTAATTCCATAGAAAAGTGATAAGGTGCCCACATCTGACTCAGATTCACTTTCCACTCTGGCCCACTGTCAGGCCAAGCTGATGAACCCAGAGTGGCATGGGATACAGGTCATTAAGGGACCCTTGCAGTCAGATCACCCCAAACTGCTCATGCCTGGAGCTCAGAAACTCCCAGCTGAACCAGAACACACCCAGAAAGCCTTTTTATTCCGTGATACTTCGGAATTTGATGCCATGCTACCAAATGAACTTTTGGGTAAAATAGCCAAGACTGCTTTTAGCCTTCCATGCACAGTAAAGTTGCCACCTGACATGCCCAGTGCTGCACTTTGGGGTAGGAGGGGGACAGGGAGGAGGAAAGTGTTAAGAAAATAGTTTGCTTTGATCCATACTAATTAAGTGTGTCTGTTACTGAGGAGTTTAGATATGTTTGCCATCTAATACCGCTTAAACAGGAAATCCTATGGAGTTACACTAATGCTAAACCAACCCAACTGCAGGTGCTGCACGCAGAAACTGAAGAGGTGAGTCTTCCCAGCATTATTCCTTTACTTCAGAAGTAACATCCATTATCTAGCTGCTGCACCATTCCCTGAGTTATGAATAAAGTCTACACACTGAACTGCTAGCCTGGATCTGAAAAAGAAAAAAACCCACTCATTATTTACAGCATTCTTCCAGCATGACACTTCCATTCTGCAAGGATTCTTGAAGGCAACTTATTGCCCAATTAAAGTTTGCTGAGAAATGGAAACCTACGTTTCCTTCTCTACTACTTCTGTTACTACTTTGCATTGACCTTCAAGTTGACCAGGGCCTCCCAAGTTCTGAAAGAACTTAACTTCTCTATGGATGATGTCAATAAACAAAATCCACCACCTGAGCATTAAGACATATCTTGAAAGGATCTAAAGGTTGCTGCCTTCCTACAGCAACCACATCTCCCTCCACTTGTTAGAGACAGCAAACTGAGTGAGCTACAAGCAGAGAGAGCTTGAGCAGTTAGGTGGGCACCACCTTGCAGGAGGCTTTTCAGGTGAAATACACTTGCTGTAATAAGGTACTTCACAACTTCCTCACAAAGGCAGCTGTCATACATTATACTTCAGTATGGCACTCTTCATATATTAAAGCTTCAGTAAAGCTGCAGGATGAACGTGGTACAGAATTGTCAATAGCTACCTACTAGCTGTGAGCTAAGGGTAGAGGAATGAGAGAAAAAACAGGCACTAGGCATACAGCCCTAAATGAAGGCTACTTCAAATAACTCTCCTAAAGAGGAGGGCATGGAGTTTATTATATAAGAAATTCAGTGGAAATATCTCCAAGTCAGGTTTTTCTGAAGAGATTAAGATAGCAAGCCAGGTTTCCATTTACTGTGAACAGTTGCTTGGATAACTTCTAATCATGTTTTTAACCAATCCAGGTTCTAATCTGGGAAGGATTTTCCTTTCTAGGAGTGGTGAGACTGCAGAATTCCACCACAGCCCCAAATCACAATATGCAAGTTTGGTAAAGTCCATCAGAACCAACAGGTTAAAAAAGGTCTGCAATCACTACAGTGAAGAACAGCAAAATACATTTGCTAAGTTTTCTCTTCACCAGTAGTAACAGAGTGGTAACAAAATAAAAAGAAACTGTTCCCTTGCAGTGAAACCCCTGGTAGTAGCCATTCACAACTGATTTTATCTTGCTCCTCTGTCACCAAATTCATGAACACAGTGAAACTTGAGTTATCAGTGCCTTTAACCTGCCAGTAGAGGCGCAGAAATCCCTAACTGCAATAACTCCAGAGGCTGACCACAATCACTGTCCATTGCTAAGTACTAATTACAATTCCCTGGCAGCCACCCTGGCCTGGATCATCATGGAACTTGTCACTTGCACTTCCCTTATGTCAAGAGCTTCAGGGCATTACAGTAATAGCCAACTTTTTTTCTAAAAGTTAAGTTGACTTTTTGGTACTTTTCATATCTGGCTTCAGAATTCCATTAGTTTGTCATTGTTCCACCTGTGAAACAGCCTCTCCATCACATCCCCTTGCAGCCCCCAAGCTGCTGCTGTTCGGGCTTAACACAATCACATCAATAGGGACAACCAAAAAGAACTTGTTACCAAAACTGTGATCCTTTATAGGTGCCTTCATACAGACACAACCACCTTCCTGCAGCTCACCTTTGAGACAGGGACAGTCCTGATGGGGCAAGACACTGCACAGGGCACTCCTGACAAGAAGTTCTGAGTTACACCTGGATTTAAGTGATCTGACAGGGCAAGAGCACACAGCCTCAAGCTGTGCCGGGGAGGTTCAGCTGGACAGAAGGAAGAATTTCTTCACTGAAAGGGTGGTCAGGCACTGGCAGGAGCTGCCCAGGGAGGTAGTGGAATCCCCATCCCTGGAGGTGTCCAAGCACTCAGTGCTCTGGTCTGGTTGACAAGGTGGGAAGCAGTCACAGGCTGGACTCGATGATCTCGGAAGTCTTTTCTAACCTAAATGATTTTGTGAGTCTATGTCTGGTCATCCTCTCTTCATCCATTGCAGAGATCAAGGGAATAATTGCTGGTGGCCCTCTCACCCAACTGTAATTAGGAAATCAGTTGATGACAATTAAACCCAGTCTTTTTCCCCTTTATCTCAAGCATCTTTGACAGCAAGTAATTGACTGAGGGCTCTGCAGCTCCAGTTTTACAGGGTTTGTCCAGGGAAAGGCAAAAGAGGTCTCCTCACTCCCAACCCCATTTACTTGCCTAGAGCTGAAGTTGTGCATGGTCCTGCCAGGCTTTAGGCTGCCACACCATCATTCACAGTGCACATGAACTGCTCAGCACACTGAGAGCACTGCTGTGCCCCATGAACACGGTGCTCTGTATCCAGGTTTGACTACGTATCCTGGGTGGCCTTCCTGCTAATAACTCAAAGTGACTTTTGACAAGGCTGCACTTAAGCAGGACACACAGCTCAGCAATATGAGCTGACAGGTGGTGTATTGTTGGGTGATTGCCACGTGCCTCAGGTGGCAGCAAGAGGCCAAAGCACAAGTGACTTCAGCCACCCAGCAAGAACGATAATCCCCCTGCCATGCACGGCTTGGGTCTGCATCCTGGTGGGAATATCAGGGAAGTAAATCAGCCATCTGCACTTAAAGAGTATTATGGGAACAAATACTACTGTTAAATAGTTCGTTCAGAAACAGTCCATAAATCAGAGAAGATGCTGAATGATGTCCTTTTTTTCTGTTGTGCCCCTTCACAAACTGTGATTGTCCATTGACATGATTAAAAAGAAACACTCTTCTCTCTTCCCTGCAAGAAACAAAACGGTGTCACGTGTTTCATTCCACCCCCCCAAAAAACCCACAGAACACCTCCACACTGTCCTGATGTCCTTAGAAACATGAGTCATGGAAACCCAGGTGTCACTCTCAGCTTCCAGCCACAGCAGGACTCCCAGGGGAACAAGTTACCTGCTGAGGGTGACCCCAGCACAGGCCACCCTTGGGCTGTGAGCAGGGCTGGGGCAGTGCCCAGACCCACCCACAGTCTCAGGCCAGGAGAGACAATGAGCTGGCCAGGGCTCCAGAGAGAAACTGCACGAAACAAGCCTAGAAACAAGGCTACCTATAACAACTTTTCCAGCCAGGAAAAATGACCAGAGACAGGCCTGGGCACAAAGGTACCTAAAGTACAGCTCTAGGGTCCATACAGAAAGGTCACTCAGGAAACTGAGGCAGCAGGAGACAGAGCAAAAACCCAGCACAGAGGGTTTTCTGCATGAGAGAAATAAAGCCTTCAAGCTGAGCCTAGGGCTCCTAGAGCAGTAGGTGGAGTTTGCACAGGTGGAGGTCCCAGGTATGCCTCTTCAGGGCATCCAGTGCCCTTTGGTTCCAGACACAGCTAAGGCAGCTGCTCTGACATGGCAGGACGAGTGGAGGTGGAGGCAATAACCTTGTGTGCCTCATGGGTATTCATTTGTGAAGGAGAGCCAGGTCCCAGCCCTCTGCTTGGCCCTCTTAAAGGTGAAAGTAGGTACGGAAACAGTCCTAAAAGGGCTTCTAAATTATCTGGAGTAACTCAAGGTTGGGTTTGCTTCAAAAAAAGATATAAATAATAGGTGCTTTAGAGCAGTATTACAGGCAGCTTCCCACTCATCCAAAGACAGCTATCCCTCTTCAGTGCTTCAGGAGGAACTCCAGGATTTGGGCTTGGGATTCTTTCTATGGTGTGATTAGAAAATGTCTGTAAGGTGCTGTAAGTGCTGAAGTCTTTAAATAAACAATAAAAATAGCATGCACCCTGAGGAGTTATTATTGAAAGTGTTGGTGCCTCATTTCTAGATTTAGTAGACTGTGTATAAGAGTTACCACATGACTCATAGAAGTATGTGAAACCATGGTTAGCTGAGGAGGGTTAGGAGACCCCTCCTAAAAGGGCCCCTATGGAACAGGGTGATATAGGACAATCCACTAAAACAGCCCCCTACACCCTACCACAGTCCCTCAAAAGATTCCCCTGCTGCATGCACTTTTGGAAACAGCTGCAACAATTTCCTTACTGTGAGTGAATTTAGATCTTTAAACCTTTTTGATTCTGTTCTGTGCTAAGATTTCTTCAATTCCAAGTTGAGCTAGGCTGAGTAACCTGTCTCTGTGAAGGCCAATTCAAAGCTGCTGCCCCTCATTGTCTGCCTCACATGTAGGTATGGGAACTGAGCACTCAAAAGCCTTTTTCATACATAATCATCTTGTATCCAGCCAAACCCCCCACCCTGACACCCCAGAGGAAACAAGAGCAGTATCATCATGGCTGCTTAGTCAGGCAAACCAGTGTGTTGCAAACACCTGACAGATGCTGCTGGAAACTCAATTAATTACCCACCAGGAAGGTTGTCCTGCTGAAGAGATGCTGTTAACATTGTTTAAAGTGTGGCCTCAGTGACCCCCCTACTGAAGAATACCTGTATCCTGGGACCAGAGTCCAGCTTGTGTCTGTGTGGGCACCCTGCCATCTGAGCAGATGGGTACGGATGGATGTGGGCAGCCAGGAGCCCTTCTCGTGTGTGTGCTCAGTGTAGACACTTGGAGCAACATTAATAATGGGAATTGTCCAAATGTCCCTTCACCCCAAGTGCCTAAATCAAGCTTTGTGTGTGAGTGCATTTAGGGAATCCACATCTATGAAATCAGAGCAACAAAGAGTGACTATGATAATCACAGATAAAAAACCCGACTTCTCTGTCTCTTTCATCCCTACCAATACACCTTTGGCAATGAGAAATAGCAAAAAAACCCTTCTCCAGGAAGTAGGACCGGTTTATTTTCAATTGCTTATCTTGGCTGTTTGCAATGAGGCAGGTGCTGGTCAATGCCTGTGATATCCAGCGTTCAGGAAAGAGTGAAGAGTTTGCCCTTCCCATATAATCCAAGAAAACAGGAGTTTTGGGGAATGCAAAGGGTGCTCTTAATGTCCTGAACCCTCAAAGGGCCCCGTGCTAAACTCTGAAAAGCATTTTTCTCTTCCAGGAAGAAATGGAAAATCACGCATTGCTGTGAGTTGCTGAAGTCCTCCAGGACTTTCCCCTGCAGTCCTGCTAATTGTCTCAGTTAGATTTCTGATCACTCAAATAATGTTTTAAGTTCATCTCCCAACAGGGAAGTTAAAGAAATAGCTTTGATACAAGAGATGGGCATCCAGGGAGGTGTGGAGAAGGCAATAGGGCCAGACAGGGGCTGGATGGGCCCATGTTGCTGTTCTCCACCATGAGACTTCTTGGTGGGATCGTGCAGTGGCTGGGCCTCCATGAAGCACAAGGCTGTTCCTCCAGTGTGCTCCTGCAAACATATTCCTAGAGGTTCTCCTCCCCCCGATGAAGGACCATGTGCAACCCTGAATCTATACTTTGGCTAAGCAAACACATACACACACAGAAAATTAGCTTCCACCTGCATTGGGCCCCGTGGAATTTTCCAGGAAACCTGGCCAGAGTTTTGTGTTTCTAATAAAACCAAAACAGTTTTTACATCCAGCTTCAAGCTTCATTGCAAATATTTCTCACAGCCCTCTGTAGCAGGAATAATTACTGTCCTTATTTATCGGGTAGATTATACAAATCCCCTAGTAAGTAAATTGTAGGATTAAGGTTAATGTGCTAGATTAAGCTGACAGATTTATTTACTTCCTCTGAGAAGGAAAGACGAAAGGATGATGACCTACCATGTGTATTAATTCAACATTTAACCCTGCCTCAGTGCCAGTGATTATCTCTGCAAGTGCCAAGTCTCAGCATAGCAGATTCAAGTTGCCATACTGCATGCACAGGGTTCTGTTGTCTCCAGGATTTTATCTGTTCAGCTCCTGGTTTTTCAGATGGTAATGTGCTGTACTTTTGCCGTGCCTTCCCTCTGGAGTTTCAGAGGGCTCACAAGAAACTGCACATGCATTCACCCCACAGAAAGCATTACTTATCCTCATGTTACAAGTATCCATACTGTTGCAGAGATTAATGCCAATTTTTTTTCTATCACTTTTCTGGAAGAATGCAATTCATGACACTTCATGCATGATTCAGAGTCACTGGGTTTTTTGGGAGTCCCTTGGAGTGATTTTCCCTGTTGTAAAAAGCCACATTGCAGGCTGTGGAAATGTCCTAGACTGTGCATACTTCAGAGCAAGGTGGCCAGCTGGGTTTTGTGCTACTTTCTGATACTGACACTGGTATTGTGGCCAAATTATCTGAGGGCTGATGCTACAGTTGAGGACAGGAACGAAAAGGCAAACACGGATCTTCCCTTCTGTTAGGTCTATCCCATCAGTGCATGCAGCCTGAGTAGGGGCCAGGCTGCTTTCCTGTTCAAGCTAACGTGTTTCTTGTCTGCTTTCCTACATCTCTCTCTCCATCAGTAAGGCAGGTTGCATCCAACAGCACTGCCTGAGCACGTGATTCATCCTGAGTAGCACACGCTGCCCAGAGCTGCCCCAGCAGATAATTTCCTGCAAATTAATGTAGAGTATTTTATGGGATTACAGAGGTGGACACTTGCTGCAGCCTGTTGTGTGTCCCTCCCTGCACCACCTAACTGGCCAGTGAACACAGGAGAGATACCAGACAGAGAAGCAACTTTCCTACAATCAAAAACAAGGGATGTGGCAGAAGCAGGACTCTGATCTTCAGAAAACTAACTTCCAGTGCCTAGATTCCCTCTTAGTGTTGTGAGCTCAACAGCGAGATGTGGTAATGAACCAAAACAGACAACACCGACACAGACACACCTTTAATCACTGCAACTCTAGTGTCATGCCTTCTCCACTATGGTAACCCTCCCAGAGGAACTTGGAGACGCTGTCTAGGTGCAAATGCCACCTATGTTTGCACAGCAGACTGGTAGCAGGGCTGGGATTTACCTCAAACCCGGTGACATTGCCATCTGTCTGTTCCCCCTTCAAATAAAAGTTTTGTCCCCATGTGCCAGCCCCAACAGGTTTCTATATTTATCTGTCCTTATTTTAGGAGGTCTGCAGAATAAACGTATAGATTACAGATGTGGTGCTTCTCATCTTAGCTAAGGTTTCCAATAGGGATAGCTGTTCTGGGACAGAATCCCAGCCGAGAGTCATTTGCTGCTCGCCTGCCAAGGGGACTACGAGCATTGCCAATGCTCTGCTTGACTTAGCTTGAACAGTTCACAGCCTCTGAGGAAGGGGAGGAAAATTCCATCATGAAATAGCTGATTTAAAGTGCTGTATCCCACAGTGACAGGAGAGCATTCGCTAATGCTAACGCACTTTTCAGAGAGAGGCTTTTAGTTAGACTTTCAGAATGTGTTCCTGCTTGGGAGAGGGCCAGGATTAAACCCCTTCATCAGTTCAGTGAGTCTTTGAAAGAAAACCTACTCTGCTTTCACAGCTGACACCAGTTTTGCAAAATGTGACTCGTTACAAGGAGGAAGAGGAGCAGGAGGAGGAGGAGGAAGAGATTCTAGTGACATATCCACCTCCCCTTCTCTATGTCCTGTCCCTCAGTCAGCAGTAAGGCCTGTCCCCCAGTAAGCAGTGGGATTTTGCTTGTGTCAGAAACAGATAGACAAGAGGAATACAGGAAGTGAGCCTGCAAAATGGAAAATTTATTCAGGAATTTACTTTTAAGGAAAAATTTGCATTGTAAAATATGTAGTATATTTTCAAAACTCCCTTCCATTTACATGCAATTTTGGCAGATAATATGATATATTGATGTGCTCCAGAAAAAAAAAAAGGTAAAAGCAAAGAACTAGAATGACAGTATCTCTCAGAGAACCTGATAAAGACCATTTCCAAAGGCCAGTATAAACGTCTTTCCATCAAGAGATGCTAAAAAGGGGAGTAATTCTATCCAAAGAGATGGATTCTATGGAATTGTCTTAGTTTGCAAGGGTTAAATAGTCACAGCATTTTGATGTGTTTACATCTGATAACTCCCAATAGAGATAAACATATTTAGTGCCTGAAATGTAAGTTAACACTGGACATACTAAACATATGAAAGGAGATTTATTAGAAAGAACATTACTATTATTAGCCCCAGCTGCAAATATCTATCAGGAAGGAATGGCTGCATGTGAGTCAATTGCCTTCAGAATGGTGGACCTTACTAGAAAAACTTCTCAGTGGATGTCTTTCCACTGATTTCAGCAGCCTTTGGGTCAAGCCTTCTTTTACTAGAAAGATATTTAATTTAATACTGAGAGGAAGGACTGAAAACCAGACACCCACATTTCCTCTGACTGCTCGTCTGGCAAGGCTACACTGTGTAATCAGCAATAAAGATTTAGAACATCACAACCAGTGTAAACTGAACATCAGCTGCAGGGAAATGTCTGTGGTGAAAGCTCAAACTAAGTGCATCAGGTGGAGAACAGGGGCTTATTCCAGCACCTACTAAAGCCAGAGGAAAAATTTCTATGTACTTTTAAGTAGCACTGCTAATAGCTGTTCCTTCTCTATTACAGATGGCAGAGATTCTGCTCCTGACTTCAGTGAGGGAAGAACTAAAGCTGTGTGCCTCGGTGTAATTATACAGGAGGTGTTCTAAAAGGACACAAGGATCAGGTGCCTACATGAGCTGTACCTGGTTTTGAAAGGGCAACCCTGTGTGGAGAAGGATTTAGTATTACAGGAGTTTTGATAGAGAAATCCCAAGTGTACACCTAATTCAGCATCTAGTTTTCCTATGATTAAATTAGATTAATGTCAATGAAGATAAATCTATTTTTTCCTCCTGAAAAGCTAGTAGATACAAGACTTATGATGTGTGATGGAAACAATGTGGAAGAGCTACAAAAGATATACTGAGTTATGATACTTTTTTCTTCTTTTTTACTAACTAGATGGGGCCAGTCAGCTATCACTGTCAGTTTATATTGCATCCTTCCATAGTATGACTTAAGTAAGTAGTTTAAAATTTTCCAGTACAAGAAATGGGGAAAAGCAGGAAAATCAAATGATAGGTCAGGTCCAAGTGGCCTTTCAGTTTGTATTCAAGCACATGGCTGCACCAAAACCAGAGAACCACAGTAGCGAGCGTCATGTTCAACCTGTCACAGGTGAATTTTACAGGAGAGCAAATCCATGATCAAAGTCTGCAGAATTAATCTCTCTCAACCCTGACACCTCTAGGGCCCTGGCACAGCTGGGTCACACCACATCTCTCCAGGAAACTGTGGGGTCAGAAGCTGGGAAAAGGAGGTAAATTGTCCGTATTGAATGGAAAACCCAAAAAAACAATGGCCTGTACAAAACGGTGTTTAAATAAGTAGGAAAGGAAAGACAGCCAGATGGCTTATGAAATGGGTGGTATTTTAACTTTAGGCTCATCTCTCATATTTAGCCCAGGCTGTTGGTGATTAAAACTTGTTGCCAGGGTTTATCTTTTACATTCAGTCTACTTCTTAATAACTATATTGCCACTCCAGAGGAGCATTGCTGCCTTTCATCAGTACTACAGCCTCAAAATGGGAATAGTGGCAACTATTTTCAGAAGACACCAGGCTGATTAGAATACACTGAGTAGTCCAGAAGCTCCCACTAAGTCCATAAATAATGACTCGTGCCAGGTAAGGGGCAGAATTTGGCCCTTGCTGTTGTTGATAAACAGGCTGAGTAACTCACAGTTTTGGTCTCTCATTCTCAACAGGTTCAGATGGTGAATCTGGAGGGGAGGATGAAACCGCTGCCTTTCATTGCCTGCCAGTAACACAAATGGACACATCTAATTGGCCTATTATCACTCTACAGCGCTTTCTAGGTCTGGTGTCACATCTTATGACAGTTTTTGGCTGATGCTTCATGTTCTTGTAAAACGTCAAGCTACATTAGATCATTAATCTTGTGTAATATAGTATCAGACAATGCCCCTGAATGAATACAGAGTAGAAGTATTTTTAGTTGTTCTTTTTCCCGGGGAACTCTACCTGGCTCTTGTCTTTCTAAAAAAATACATTATATGGAGACATTGTAAGGTAGAGAGTAGGAACAACAATTATACAAAAAGGTTCAGAAACATCAGTGACTTGCAGAAATATACACTTAAGGGTTTGCAGGAAATTCTGCATGTTG
The DNA here is from genome assembly GCA_013398115.1 of Falcunculus frontatus. NCBI lineage: Eukaryota > Metazoa > Chordata > Aves > Passeriformes > Falcunculus > Falcunculus frontatus. Next base: position 1,073,616 of record VZRV01005549.1, read on the forward strand.
AATCACTACACTGCTCAGGACATGAGTATTTTAATTGCTGGGTGAAGATCACAGGTGTAAACCAAACTGCTGAAAGAGCAGCTGCAGTAGTGTTACCACAACAATATGCAATCCTGTTGTTGAAATAGGTTATTCATAAACTGCTTCTATGATAATCTCTGTCTTTGAAGGTAACTAGGCTTTGGGGGGGAAAAAAGAACACCTGATGTTCTTTTTTACCTTCTCAGCATTAACTCACTGGCATAAAATATTTATTATACTTACGGTTTTTCCATTTTACATCTGCCCACATTTCCTATCAATTCATAGCCATTCTTTATGGATGATGCTGTAAAACAGCCATCACCTCACTGATACTGCCACAGCCTGAGCATGCAGTTATCTTTCAGGGGTGGTAGCTCAGTGAATCACAGAGGATTGACCCTGTTCCACAGAGAATAACCTCCTGCTCAATGTGGGGACAGCTATGTGGTCATACCAGCTTGCTCAGGGCTTCATCCAGCTGGATCTTGAGAGCTTCTGAGCATGGAGGCTGCACAGCCTCTCAATCCAGCCTCATCCATTGCCTTCTGGTAAAGAAGTGGGGGTTTATCTCTCCAGAGAGGCCACCAGCAGTGAAGCAGTGGCTGAGGCCTGTAAGTGAGCCCATGGCCTTGGCATGTTTAAGAACCAAGGAGCCATGGAAATTTGTACCTTCATACAGATGGATAAATTCAGTGCCTGAACTGTTTGCATGCCCTGGGACAGGACTGACTGTGCCATGACCCCATCCACTGGCACTTCTCTGCCTGGGCCAACTAAAACTCTTCCAAATATATCCTGGCCACAATCTGGAAGCTCAAACACCTGACAATTTGCATGCAAACACCCTGGTTTAGGGACCTGGAGTTTACTAACATAGATGTTGGCTGTTCCAGGCCACCTGGGCCCCGAGCCCAGGAGGCTCCCAAGCACTTTTCATCAGCTGATAAATACTGAGCCACTGAAAGTTTTTTTCCCAATTCAACTGGTTCACATGTGACTTTGTCCTGATCAATGTGTGCCTTCTGCACCTGTGAATATTTAAAACTATAAAATTAGTTGCATGATATAACACTTTTTTTTTTTGAGGGCCCACACCAATCTAACCAAACCACTTCTCCTGTGTGTGTTTATGAAGGTGAAAGCTACTCTGCAGATAATTTTCCAAGGAAGCTTGTACAACAGCTGGTGTGATACAGTTTTGTCACAAGCATGGATAAGCACCATCATTTCTTTCCTTATCTGAACAGTATCATTAAACTGATGACACCCAGGTCCATTCAGAGAGTTAGATTCCTCCCTCATGTATGAACATGATGTTCTCACAGTCCTAGAAAGTGTGAAAAAATGTGATGAAAGAACTGGCTGCTAAGATAGAGAAAAATGACTTCCTCCAGCCAGACTTTTCAGAGGCACAGGAGACACCCGTCTTCCATTAAGGATCAATGCCACTCGGCCAACCATCCCCATGCAGTGCCCTGCAAGCTCTACAAAGGGGGATTCTGCATCCCTGTGAAGATAAAGCTCCATGAGGATGTGTCAGTTGCAGGTTCAGCAGGTTGCCCACTTCATGTTTGCAGACTTACTGGTTTCTGCAGCTGACCAAGACACAGCCATACACCCCAATGTCATCATCATGATGAAGACGTCTCAAATGTCTTCATCAGGTTAGTGCTCCTCCCCATGAGGTAGCAGAGCAGGGAACAGCCTGGAGCTGAAAGCTACCTTTAGGAATAATTAAAGCATAATATCCAAGCTGGTGAGAGAAAGCCACATTGAGATCAGAGTTTTGTTGATAGCTAAACAATTCCACAGATGTGCTCAACCATGAAACACATAAACATGCAAGAGGAAAGACACATTTTGTCAGTAAACTTTATGTAAATGTAGCACAAATACGAACACATCAGTAATGGGATAAAGGTTAAATGAAAACATGGTCAGCTTTTTGTGGACAAAACACCCGGTTTACTGTAATACAAGACTTTTGTATTTAATTAGTAGTTTTTAATTATGCCAATGAATTTTCTTTTTTTGACAGGACTGGTGAAATCTTTGCCGTATCACGACACGAGGAAGAGGAGAGAATTCCTAGCTTTCAGTCATAACTTGGTATGCCACCAGGAGCTGTGCAGTGAAACTGTGGGATGCAGAGATCCCCCCATCACCCTTGCCCAGGGGAGGAGCACCGTGGGCAGCAGCAGAACCCAGCTACACCCACAGAGACACTGCATCCCGCAGGAACAGGCCAATTGGTCCTGCTTCGTTTCCTTCTCGCTTATTCCCCCTCTCTATGAGCTCACCCTACCAAAGCAATCAAGGTCACAATAAAAAAGCCAACATGGCACTTCAGTCCTGGGTAGATTTGCCATAGGCCTACAAATTGGCCTGGGCTGTTATCAGACAAACACAGATCTCCTAAGTACATAACACTTCCTTCTCTCTGCCTTCAAGGACTCCCCCAAATCTCTGCCTGCCTTGCCAGCTTACAGTAACAACTTACTGATTACATTAATGAAACAAACATGAGAGGGCTCCATCAGTTCAGGATCAACTAGGGAACAGCAACTGTTTACAAAGACATTCCTTTTTTTTTTTTTTTTCCTGCAACAGATCGGTCAGGTTTGCATTATGGTGCCTGTTTCCATGGCAGAAAGCTCAGACTGGGAAATGTCTGTCTTCCAGGTTTTTAATCAGTCTACTTGTGATCCCAGACAGGGATCCCTCTGTGCCAGGACAGATGTTTTTGCAACCTTCATGATGGACAAAATTACATGTGTTGAAGGAGGACTGAGACTTCTCTTCAGTTCGGTCTTGTCAGACAATTTTCTAGGGCTGAACAAGATATTGATTTTATACTAAGATAAATGGTTTTGTACAAAGACAGCAGTGATTTCATCTCTTCTCAGTAAACTAAGCACTCCTTGGAGTCTATGACTCTCAAGTTGCAGCTCTCCCTCAAAGGGAGACTGTAGGATGAAGCATAGGGGGAAGGTTGATCAACTGGACACCGGATTAAAAAAGACAGTCTCTTTGCATTAACAACAGTGCAGCTTTTGAGTCAGTGCTGCAAAAGCCCAGAAGAGAAGCAGGACACTGAACACCTCATTAATGTGGCCAAAACAAAGTTTCAGCTTTGTTAACTGTAGATATTCATACATCCTTAATATAACAACTAGTTGTAAACAGAATATCCAGTCACACAAATCCCAGAAAGGTGTCACCTACCCTGAATTTTATTTGTATCTGCTGTACATATTTTTTTGCTGTAGTTTCAAAAGATTTATACTTATGGCAACACAAAGCCCACTGACTTCATTTTGCCCTGGCAAAACAGAAGACAGGATAAACAAGGCCAGGAAAGAGCACCTAATTCTATTCTTCAAGTTTTGTCATGACACCATTTAAAATAACCTTTATATTTGTATATATGTATACCCATTTGTTTACTTGCAAATGCATATAGAAAAACATGAGACAGAAGCGTCTTTGTCCTTCCATCAACTACAAAGGGAGTTTAGATGGTGAGATCATCTGTCAACATCTCTCCCATAAATGTTTAAATATGGACAGATGAGAGTGTCACTGATTATCTGGTTTCTTTATTCTGTAGATTGGAAAGTAGATGAATAGTGGTTTACCAGGAGCAGCAGGAACCCGGCAGTGAGCTGTCAGTCGCACCCAGTGAGCGCAGAGCTGGAAAACTCCTCTCATGCTTACTCGGCAAGCAGCAGGGAAGGCAGAGGTCGGTTTTGCTGGACACAGTATCCTTCCCTTTCCATCGTGAGCTTCATATTTTTTATGTGTGTTGAGTCCTCTGAATTTTTAACTCTGTTATATAAATGGCAACTAATTAAAACAAAAGGAGCACAAAAAACGAGCATGCTCTGAAACATGCAGAGATCAGTGTGCAGATCTCAGTGTCTTCAGAGGGCTCTGGAGCAGGGTCCTATGGCTTGAACTCTGTTTGAAGTGAGCACATAAATGTGAAGTGTTTTGCCAAAAATAAATTTAAAAAAAAAAAAAAAAAGCTTCCTATGCCAGTGTAAAAAAACTTCCAACATGTGCCAGCTCAGGAAGTTCAGCTCTTTATGGGGCAAAAGAGCAACTTCTATCCCTGAGATAAAACTGAACAGAAACTTCTCCTGGAAGACTTTCCAACTATTTATTAAAAGCATACAAAACTGATATAATATTATTTGGCTCCAAATCATTGTTTCACCAGACTTCCACACTTTTTGGTTCTGTTTTGCTTTCCAGGACCGGGCTTTTCTTCGCTCTTTTCTTACAGTGGTATCTTTCGGAGGCCGGTTTCCTTCCTGCTATAGCATTACACGGCTGCCCTCTGGAACATCAGATCTCACAAATGCCATTTTAATCTCCACTGGAGAATGACACCAGCTTTCATGGAGTTTACGTTCTTTAGAAACATCAAGAGTGCTGCTGGACAAGTCTACGGAGGAAACTGAGACTAGGGATGGGGTTCGTATCTTCCTCATAGGAGCTCAGTATTCACTGCTTACAGGGGATTTCTCAGGATTAGGACTACAAATAGGTTGGAAGAATATCTGTACTGTCTTAAGAGTTTTATGGTAGCATTATCCCCCTATAAACCCACAGACCAGCGTGTGCAAGTCAGAGTATTCAGGCTGGTTCTGTGAAGGCTTCAACCCAAACCTTGTTCATTTTCAGTTTGCCCATCTGGAACAAAATGTCTGAGAACAAAGAAATTGGAAATTTAACCTATAGAGATATTTTAGGTACAGAGCCCCTAACCATGAAACAGTCCAGTTTTCCTTTTATAATATGTGCTTTCACATACCCTCCACCTTCTTGAACTCCACCTATATAACAGTTTTTACCACATCAGAAAATACTCTTTAAATGCTGATTAAAAAAAAAAAAAAAAGCAATTTCATCTAATACAGTTGTTCTGGCCACCACAGAAAGAGCATTTTTTCTTCTAGAGCTTCCACTTCATTCCCCCTCTGCCCCCAAAACCCACAGTGGGATCAATGCATGCTTAAATGTGGTGCAGCTTACAAAGCACAGACACAGAACAAACAACGGCAAAGAAAAAAGGAAGTGAGGAACTCTTTGAGGAGAGGGAAATCATAAAATCATTGGCTCTGCAGCTGAGAGACACAGCAACAGGTTTTGCTGCAGCAACCCAAAGCTCCCAGGAGACCTGGAATACCTGGAAGTCTGTGTGGAATGATGCTGATTACTGGTAATTTTTGTGTTCCTGAAAAGGATACAGCATAGGAATTATGCATTGCTACCGAGCTGATCGAGGTATCATTATTTCATATAAATATGCTAAATAAGAATTTATTAAATAAGTAGTTATTATTAATATTTTTAAAAGTAAGTATTTCACTATTTCTAATCCTAAGAACTTACAAAAATCACAGGCTTTTCTAGAAGGAAAAATAATATTTGAAACTTTGAGATTTTTGTTTTTTAAGTGTTGGGATCTTTTTATGCTGTCTTTTTTCAGATGTTAGATTCCATATTTCCAGCTTCTCTCTACTATCGAGAACGGTTGAGTGATAAAAGCTGCAATTCTGCTTTCAGAACAAGGTTTCTTTCACTGGATAAGCAGAAAACCATCAAGTGTAAGAGCATAAGGACCAAAACACTGAATATTTTTGGTTGCTTTTTTCAAGTGTTCATAGTAGGGTTTTCAATTTTTATTGTATTTTGTTTTAGCCAACCTCTAAAATCTTCCTGAAATGCGTATTATTGTTTCTTCCTCTCTATATTTTTAACCAAAAAGCTGATCTTCTCTCTTTGGGTTTTACTGAGGAGGGGCAGGTGCCTCAAGGAAAGAATTGACTTGCAGAGAATTATATGGGAATTGTATACTTACATACAAGCGAGGGGAAGAAAGCACACAAATCTGCTTTTCTGCAGTCATAGTTTTGTCAAAAGTCAACCAAGGGAACAATTTCAAATTGCCATCTGTCTTTGTCACTACCTCTGCCTCAGAAGCAGATCAAAGACTGCCTGCTGGGGAGAATATACAGCAAAAGGGTTAACCCTACTAATATGATTACTAATAATAAATAATTCATTGCTACCATAATGCAAACTGAAAGAGGCTAAAACCAGAGCAGCACATGGCAATCCCACTGCTTGAAGTTTGGCTTGTTCAGGAAGTCAGGAGGGCTAAAACCCAGAGCAGAAGGCTGAGCTATCACCTGCCAATGGACCCCAGCCACCAAAGCTACTGCTGAGCATCTTCATTAGCACATTACCAAGAGGTGAGATAATTCTACCTGCTCATAAATAAAAATAAACAGTCTTTTGCTGTGCATGAGGTCACACACTCATTGGCAGAAGCTTGCAATAAATCTTAGGTAGTTAACTAAATGACAATTGCTATCTATAAAGGATTTTTAAAAAGAAAATCCACATTTAGAAAAGTAAATATAATAGGAGGTGCTTAAAGTTAAGCATCTGTTAAGAAGGAAATAATCATGGCTTCAGTCTTCCTGCCCGTAGGGGGTAATAGTACACAGCCATTTTCTATATTACAACAGGATGTTAAGATGGGAGTCTCTACATTAGGGCGTAATAGTGCTATTTTCAATCTCTTTCCACACAACAGTAAGTGCAATGCTTCCAAAAACCTGCCCCATCTACACTGCTGCAGAGTCAGGTCTGTTTTAAAAAAAATAAAGGAGAGTGAGTGATCAAGCACACATTACAGCTGCACCACTGGGTCAGTAAGTGAGAAGTTAAAATAAGAAGTTCATTCAATAAAATATTGATTCTGGAAACAGATTACAGGAAATCATACCAAACCACTAACTTAATTTATGAGTATTTATATTGCAGGAATTACACCAATATATCAAACACAATGCCTTCAACCTTAGTTCAAAAGAGAATTTTATCTCTAAGCTTTAACAACAGGGCTGAAAATAATTCAGATTATATGGGCAGCATTTTAGCAGCCCATTTTCATCTTCTTTAAAAGCAACATTCTAATGCATGATGGTTAAGGATCAAGTTAGGATTATGAGGAGAATGTTAAACATATACCAAGTAATACATCTGTTTTGAATAAAAGATGTTGTATAGAGTTCCAGTTCATTTTTTTTTCAACTCTTTGCTGTACGTGTTGTAGCTGCTAAGTGAAACCATGCATCAGATAAATACATCACTTCAGCAACAGATCGCTAATCAATTGTCTGACATGTTCTGAAATACGTGGGTTAAAAATACTTGGGGACAAAGTTCTGTTGTGGTTCATTCTTCCATCTCTGAGCTTCTAGGATGTGCTATTGTCTCCAGATTGGTGCTAGACCATTCATTCCCTCCATGGTAGGAAAGCAGCAGGTCTTACACCCTGCCCATTTCCAAACATCAGTGTGAGGGAAAGGCGTATTTGCTGGCCTGTCAGTCTCTGGCCAACGAACAGGTTGCTCCCAATAAGAGAATCACTAAAATATTCTGTTTGTTTGCTGCATCTTATGACTTGGATATTGTTTTGAAGCAACTGATTTTTCAGAAGGTTAATTTGGAAGTTCTGATACATGGATTGTTTTAATTTTTTTTCTTCCATTGTAATAGGAAACTGCATGCTTGCTATGGCATACAGTTTGTCAAAATGACTGACTCATTAATACTCTCATTTCAACCATGTCAGAACTTCACACTTATACAGATTTTAAATAGCCACCTTATCAAATCTGTTTGATAACAATAACTAGCATGACTAGTTCCTAATATTCAACCAAAAATACTTTGAATATTTCAATACAAGGGAAAATGGATGCATGTAAACTCCACATGTGCTAGGCTGCAGCTCCAGTTCCTCCAGAATTCTGGAAGCAGTCCTCCCCTTTTCCCATTCTTTATATCCTCCCTATCTGCAGCCTCACCTCCTTCTCTTCAGAGGAGCTCTTTGTCAGCTTCCTCGTGGGGCAGAGAAGGAGGGAATTTAGGTTTTTATTTCCTGATGAGGCAAAAATAACAGTAGAAAGCTGCCATACAAAGGCCAAGTGTTTAAGATCAGTGCTCTGGTACTTGTCTCATCCAGCCTCCAAACACCTTTACTCAGGAACCAGAGATATTTTCTGAGTTTTGAGTAATTTAAACTATATTTGATGCCCTCTACTTCTCATACTGCAGAAAAAAGTGATCACTCCCTCTTCAGCTTCTTCACTCCACTAACTCCTATTGTGTCATTGTCCAGTGACGTTTTTTCCACACTGAAGTGCTTTGGACAATTAATTTTGGTCAAAGACCATCACAGTCATGTTTCTCTGTCTGCCACTGGTGCAACCCATCCAAGCCTTCTCACATTCATCTGAGGAAGAAAGAGTAATCAAACAAGCCAACATGCACTAAAGAGTCCTGAAGTTGCTGGTCTCCATGAACTCAACCATTCCTACATCAACAGGTATGAGAGACAGAAAGTTTAGTAAAAACACAATCATCACCTGTCACTCAGACTGATCCTGGGCTGACCTTTGAATATTTCCTCACTGCTGTAATTCTCTATGGTTTTCTGATAACCTAAGGCAGATGCATGTGATGACAGAAGAAACACTTTGAACCTGATATAGTGCTGGGTTATGGTTTTGTGCAGTCCTCTGCTGTGACTGTGAAGCAGGCAGAGAGTTCTTACTTACCATAGTATCTGCTAAGAACCAGAGGCATTTACAGTCCCACTAGGATTTGGCTGAAGACCCGACTCCTTTCTACTACACCGTGCAGTCCTCCTGGGACAGATTGTTTAGCATTTAGCTGCCAATGCAAGGGCAATAAATGCTCAGTCTTTCTGAGGCAAAGAAAATCTAGTCACATCAGCAGATGTTCCTGCAGCCAGAGGAAACTGGCACACACAAGAGATGCATCTATAGGGGGAAAAGATGGACTTACGGAGCAGGAAGCTTTCAAAGGGGCTCCCACAGACCAAAGAGACACCCACAAGCAGACCCACCAACAACTCTTGGTATCGCTGTCTTCCCTTTGCTCTCACACTGTAGCTATACAGGCGGCCAAACTCACACAGCAACAGCAACACCAAGCCCACACCCGCGTGGTCAAAGGCATAAGCCTGATCTCTCACTCCGTGGTTAGGGTGAGAGTCCACAACCACACACCCCCCCCCCCCACGCCCCCCCCGCGCNNNCCGCCCCGGTTTCATGGTTTTCATACTTAGTTATGGTTGGCTCATGTTTTCCCCTCCCTGTTTTATGTATGATGTTATGACTATTTCTTTTCCTTAATTAATTAATATGTATTCTAGAAAGTTCTACATATTCAACACCCCATTGGTTCCTCCTCCAAGTCCCTCCTTATGTATTATCCTCATTGGTCCCCTTAGCTGTCACCCTGCCTTTTATCTCTTATCTTATTGGCTGTATCCCTTATCCCCGCCTGTCCTGCTCTCAGTTTAAAAGCCTGAACCCCTCATTAAAATTTGGCTCTTCATCCCTGTCCCTCTGCGCTAATAAAGCTTCACGTGGATTACCATACCAGGAATCCCCTCTCTCCTTCTTTGCCTCCACCTGCGTGCCCGATCACCTGCCCAGAGGAAGCTCCCTCAGGTGGGGGCTGGTCCTCAAACTTCTGTGTCGCTGCCTCATTGAGGACGCAGCAAGCTGACCCCCGAGCTATCCGGCAGCCTGGGCTTGCCTGCGTTATCCCACCAGGGCTGTGTCTGCGGGTACAGTCCCTGGGAGCATTACAGAGCCACAACAGCAGAGCTCTGCAGCAGGGGTGCAGTGTTTGCCATCTGAAGATTTATGCTGTCGTAGTTACACCAAGCTCTAAACCCAACAGGTTCATCTGGCAGCAGCCTTTTCCTGGCAGCACAGCTGTGTCCACACCAGGAACTTTGCTGGCTGAGCTCCACTGGGCAGGTGGGATTTATTTTATTTTCAGATCCAGGCTAACATCAGTGTGTGAGCAGAAGTTTCTGATGTAGGCTTATAAGAAACATCTCTGATTTAAAAAGCGCCATTACCTCCGCATGTAGCAATGAGCTGCGTCGTCCCTCAACTCCAACTACAAAAAAATTTAATTTGCGTCCTCCAGCAAAGGAGGTGGGAAGACTGATGATGCTGATGGAGCCTGGGAATGTCAGAAATGCTTATGAGTTTTTCTGTGACAGAAGCATTTGATTCCTGCACTAACTAAGGCAATTGGTGAATCTTCTTACTACTGCTGGTATGTGAGAGACATGGGATTGTGATACACATTAGAGCAGAATCAACTTCATCTTCGGAAACCAAAGTAGGACCACTGCCATGCAAAGTTGGGGTTTTTTTAAAATAGGGGTCTGGTTAATCTGTTTAATTACTGGGCTTACAGATGTCCTACTTTCAATTCCAGTACAGGGACAGGAAAATTACTCAAAATTAATATGGATTTAGAAAGGAATCAAGACATGGAGCATTTATGCCAGATTAGCTGTTTACTTGTTGATACTGTGTATCTTTTTGCTATAGGACTTCGTCAGCCTTGCTAAACAAAAAAAAACTTTGTATGAAGCTCTATGGAACAATAATGTAAGCTGGAGAGCTTACACTGTATGAAATGTTGTCACCAAGTGCATCCTCCACTACCCTTAATCACCTTCTAGTCTTTTACAGGTATTTTTTTGATTCACTTGATTTAAAAACAAAGCAATCTTTCCTAAGAGAAATTATGTTCCTCATGTGACAGATACCTTGAATCAAGATCAGTCAGACATCCTCAGTCTTGTGTCAAATATAAAAAACCCCAATACAATATTAACAATATGCCAATGCAATATTAACACTGGGCGTTTTATAAATGTGGAGAATGAAAAAGATCTTGAAACATAAAATGAGACTCTTTGTATTCAGGTGGTATAATAGATATCTTTGATTACTAAAGATGTGCATTTACCTAATTAATATTTTAAATTAAATATAATGAAATGTACAGGATATGTAGAGCATAAAGTCACACGGCTGTAAAAAGCCTATCTGTTGCATTTCCTGACTTAAAAAAACCCTCCCAACACTTGAAACCTTGATTCCTTCATAAAATCTGCAATATGGTACGTTAATAATAACTCAGTGTTACGTAAAGCTAAAATCTGCTGCCAAACATGAAGGTTGCCAAGTTAACATTGACTTGCAGATAACCATTATCACGATGGAGAGCTGTTCCTGGATAAGAACTTATTCACCGAAAATGCAGTTTTCACAAATCAAAGCAGCCCTTAACTCATGTAAAATCTGGCAAACACATCTGAACATTTTTTTTCAGTGATGAAAATCCTTTGGCTTTATTAATCAAGTAGATGAAGAGCATTCAAGAGCATGACCCCAAAGGGCAAAGGTTAAGGCATAAGTTGGGATATCTATTTTGTAGTTTCTGTTCCAAATTCACTTAAGAGGAGATTTTGTCTTTTAGTTCTCCCTCACTGGGCTGCTAGTAAAAGGAGAGGGGAAAGGAAGAATGATGAAAATTACCATCTGCTCCTATTTATCCAGATGTATCAGTGTCTTTTTTCTTTTATTAAAAGTGGCCAGAAATATTTTGCGTAAGACAGTTATGTTAATGTGCCATTTTTAAAATGTTTGAGTTTGGTTCTACCTGAACCAATATACAGAACCTTTTCCTGGCTACCAAAACCAAAACACCATTTATTCACCTGTTTCTGTAAATCAGTACCTTTAGTAATGTGTTTTCCAGGACTCTCTTCCTTTAGAAAAACCTGTCCTGTGGAACCCTGCCACATCCAGAGAAATAGGAAGGGATCAAATACAGGCAGGATGTAAAAATCTCACTGCTGTTCGGGGACAGGAAGCAGAAATGATATTAACAATCAATAACTAAGAGAATTATCACAGAGCCTGGCTTTTACCAAAAAGAACAGGCTGCAGGTGCTGTAGCCAACATATTCATTGCATAGAAACACAGATTTTTATCACTTAAAAGGCTTCACATTCCATGTGTAATACCGAAAAACCACACTCAGCATCTGAACTGCCTGGACAAGGTGATCGAATGGACCCTGACCAGCCTCTTTTGCTACAATCAGCCTCCCTCAGTGCTCCTTCCTCAACTGCATTCAGCATTAACCCCACCTGACCCAGATTAGAGGGAGCCGAAATCCAGATTGGATACAACTCACACTTAAAATATAAACCAAAGAAAATTATATTGATATATTTCAGAGGCTTATAGAACACTCCAAGTTCATTTAACTAAATATTCATTAAGAAATCAGAGCAAGTAACAAAGAAGAGGCCTAGCTGGAAACCTGCTTTTCCAGAGTTATAGATACCTTTAATTAATTTCACTATTTTCTTTTCTTTCATGAGTTTCCTGTTTCAGACCTTTTAAGAAAAAAGCTGTATTTAAGATGTCAAAAAAATCTTCTTAAGAACCAGCAATACTCTCTCTAGGGATTGTTTTAGGCAATTATAGTTTTACAGTTTCCTCTTCACATTGGATAAGGATCTTGGATAGTGTCAGATATTTGGTATGTGGACACGATCTTGGCCCCTGGATATGCAGTTGTCATAGCTACTCTGGATGGTTTCTAAACATGACCAAATCCTCCACAGGATCCTTCCCAAGCTTCATGGTCTGCAAAGGGTTTCTCTTTAAAAAACAATAGTTTGCAAGACTGTGTGTGTAACACAGATTTTTAGGTAGAGTTTGGCATTTTCTTTTGAAAATAAACATTTTTTTTTAATTATAAAATAGGGAGAGGGTGAGAAAGAGAGACTACAGACCAACTAAGAGAAAGCTCATCATCTAAAAACACAGGAAAATGGTCCAATTCTTTCATGCAAACTATACAATAAATTCTGGTTTGGTCACGGCAGTGTAGAACTGGAATAAATTCATCAGCATTGGAGAAGCTGAGCTCAAATTGTACTAGGACAGCTGAGAGTAAAGCCAGGCCTTTAGTTTTCATATTTTGTTCAGCTGTCCTACAATTTAAGAAGAATCATAAATCAGCAGCTCATCATCTCTGGAAATATATAGAAAACAAAGTAATTTTCTTCTGGGCCTAAAGACATAAGAATGGTTTAATTACCTTTAGCTTCAAAGCAATAATCTTAAAGTATGTTCGTACTTCAGAATATGGTTTTATAATCCTTTTAACATGGGAAAGGCAACATTTTCCAAACTATATTTCACCCTAGATACTCAGATTAGTCTCTGTTCTTTTCCACTGTCAGTGCAAGATGCAAGAGCAGAATAAATAACGAACAGGGATTGTTGATTGCAAAGGTAACTACAGAGTATGCCCATAGCAAAGAAGACAAAAAGGGAAATTTAGTGAATGGAAAGTCATTTAGAATGAGCTCTTCAGCGAGAACTATTGCCACAAAATACTGCTATTGAAATTATTAAAAAAAAAAAAAAAGAAAGAAAGAAAACCAACTCATCTTACCAGGTTAGGTCTGCTTTGAGTAGGAGGTTGGACCAGATGACCTCCAAAGCCCCTTGCAATCTAAATCATTGCATGATTCTAAACAACCTGGACTTTTCTTGTAAACATATTTGTTCAAGAGACTAAAAGAGATTTAAAAATCCATTGATTGGATAGGTACTTACTATTATAGCAAAAAATACAAATAGTCACTTACAAGCAGCAAAAATATTACTTCCTCAGAAATACAAAAAATTATGACCCTATCATTTGAGCATTCAAATAAAGTCTGGTCAGAGAAAAATATAATCTATAACACACTTTTATCATTTTCCCTAAGCTTTCCCACTGATGGAACACAACCTTTTGGTCACGTATATCACTGCTTCTCTCTCAACCACAGTCCTCTTGTTGGATACCAAAAGACCCAAGGAAATGATGTTGAATACAGAATTTTATGAATGTCTTAACTGAAAATGTTTCACTGTATAACTTCAAGGAAATTTAGGCTTAATGTGGGATCACTCATGAACTGGGCTCTTAATTTTTATTACTTTTTTGGTTAAGTTAATTACATTATGATTGCTAGCAATTTTTCATCAAAACAGGAAACTGTTTTATCGTATCTTTTACATTTTGCTTCACTGGAGTACACTGGAAAGTACCACAAATGTAGACAGAGGACCATTGTTGAATGGTGGTATTTGTGCTTGTAAGTTTAATCCAAAATAAATTTGCCATAAAACAACAATAAAATGGAATATAAGACTGACATTAAAGAAGTGGATTTTGCCACAGTGAACTAGTGAAAAGAGGAATCTTAGAGGTATATTAGGTGAAAAACAGGTAATATGTAAAGTTTATTGTATTGAGTCTCCTATTGCACATGTGTTACTTGACAGTGCTTTGGGGTTCCAGCTGTGGACACAAGCATGATCAGATTAGGAGCTAAACAAAAGCAACAACGAAATAGGCACAGAGACTCTGCTGATGCCAGTGTGTGTACAGACCCAGCTTTGCTACTCAGAAATCCCACTGAGGTCTCTACTTCCATCCCACTCGATCTAACCACAGAGAGAATCCCTTGTTATTTCAAGCAAGACAGTAGAGTCAAAATGAACCATGTTGCACTAATCTGAAGAATAATTACAATAATTCTTCCTAGTGCAGTTAGAATATGCCCAACAAGCTCTGTTGGTTCAAATGTCAGTACTTTCATGCTTGCATTTATGTGCAGAGCTGTAACCCTAGGGGCTATTCTGGTATTCACCATGTCCATCTCTGTGTTTTCCCAGTGTTTTGATGTGAAGCTGTTTTTAGATCTGCTTGCAAGTCTCTGAATCAGCAGCACAAAAGACTGCTTTCAGTGACTAAAGGCAGATACTAGTAAACACTTTCAGGACAGAATTACAGAACATTTTCACTCCTGCTGCTATTGACTTAAAGCAGGTTGAGCTTCTGCTGATAGTTATCCTCTAACAGCTGGGACTCCTCTTGATCCAAACACATGAAACTGATCTATGTGGTACCACTATGGTCTTCAGAGATATCTGGTTAAGAGGTTCTTCAAGATCAGGCCCAAAGCATGAGGAAAGGTTACTCAACTATTAAGAAATGTACAAGGTACCACTGTAGAACTATTTTCTGTTTTCTCTACTTTTATCATGACTTTGTTGGTAGTATTTCTATTTTTTCCCCTCTGAAAAGGCCGTGGTTTAAAGCCTCTCCCCCAAAGATATATTTCCTTCCAATGGGTTTACAGCTTGACATTTTTTGGCTTTTATTCCCCCTGCAGTACACCTTTAAACCTTTAAATATTTTTAGGCCGTGTGTGCATCTTACAGGGAGCCGCAGGTACTTCTGAGACAAGGAAGATGTAGAGACAACAAAAGTCTCCCTTCTCACCCCGATGTATATGCACCCTCACCCTTCTTCTTTTTTCTTCCCCTTTGTTAATCATCCTCTACTTAAAAAAGTGAAGGTGGATTAAAAAGATAAGTCCATAAGATATGGATTTAAAAGGTAAGTCTGTCTTTCTTCAGATGAGGGTATCTTATCATCAGTAATTGTAAGCCTGGGCCACTGCAAAATATGCTATAAAGACACCAGCTATAAAGACAGTTCCTCCCCTGAAAAGCTTCCTGTAAGACACCACAGTTGGACACAACACACCCAGAGAAAGAAAGAAAATGGAGACTTGTAGTGGTATTTGGCAAAAAATCAGGTAAATTTTCACTTGAGCAATACCCGTCTGTTAGGAGATCACTGGTAAGACCTGTATGACTCCATGAATGCTGCTGCTGGCTTGTACTTAGCCAGCCAAGCTAACGCTGGGGGAAAACAACTAATCCATGGAAGTTGTATTCCTGAGTGAGAAGACATGGTGCTGGGCAGGACATCACAGCAGTTCAGGATTCGTATTTGAACCCTGGAGCCCCTGTAGATCTGGAGAAGGCAGCCTCCCTTACCTTCCCAAAGTGTAGTATTTTGAGGGCTTTTTCTGCAACTGTTCTCTCACTTAATCCTTTTTAAAGCCACTGCCAAGGAGGGAAGAAGTTCCAAAGATGAGAACTTAACAGGTCTCCAAGGTCCCACAGGTGCAGACTTGGTACATCTGGAGAAGATTGTTTCCGCCTTCCATGTCCCTCTTCCTACCCCTGCCTTGCCACGTAGTCCCTCCATACTCTTGGAAAATTTAGATTTGAGCTTAGCTGTAACCAAACTCTACACTCCAGTAAGGCTCAGCTAAAAGACCTGATGAGGAAATGCTGCTGCTGAGAAACATCTGGGCTTTGTTTTATGCAACCAAAGAGTTAAAATTATTGTCAGAAATACCATAATGTATAAAAGCTGCAAACACCCAACTGTAGTGTCAGACTTCCAAGTTGTGCAAATGTATTTGTCTCTCCTATTTGTAAACGTTATTTGAACAGAAATAGCACATTGTAACAGCCTAACAAGAAGCAGTCTTTCTGATGACGTTTGAGAGTTCTTTGCTCCACTGTATGGAAAGATTTAAGACTTAAAAGATTTATATTGCAAAATAGCATTTTAAATGGCTCAGTCCTGTTCCCAGTAAAGTCAAAGAGGGGTTTACCGTCAGCTTCAATAAAAGTGGCATAAGGGCCACTTGCATTTTAACATGATTTTTTTTCTGCTTTATTCCAAGAGTCAAGAAGTCCCTCCAAAGGCCCCCTACTCCTTTAAAAAAAAAAAAAAAAGTTCAAGCAAGTTATCAAGCATCCATCACTGTCATGGCCAAACGTGAACGTCCATCGAGACCTCTGAATGTCAGAGTTCCACCACACACAGTATGTTTGGCACAGAGAAACACCATGTATTTCCAAGTTTAGGACTGGAAGGCGTCTGCTGCCTTTTAAAATACTTTCTCACAATATCCGACACACTCTTTGCTCTGAGACACAGATTCTCACCTTACGCACACTTCGAGGATAAAACTCTACATGAACTAGTAGGTAATACAATCTGATCCTTCAAAGGGATTAGAGTTTGAGTAAAGTCAGCAGCCTTTGATTCATTTTCTTTTTTTATGACTGACAGATGCTAAATTAAATTATACATATGAACAAACAGTCCCATAAATTTTTTTAATCCATATTTTAATTTAAATAGCACAAAGACAAACATTTATCTTCAAAGGAGTTTTCTCACCAGCCTCCAGAACGAAAATGTTTTTCTTGGTTTGTTTTTATGTTTTATGCTCAGATTTTTTAATAATTATTTGGGTCGTGCATTTTGCGTTTATGTTGATCCTTAGATGTGAATAGCAAAATCATATCTAGCTTCTTGATAAAAGTTTACAGGAAACATGGAAATGACATATCCTAATATTTAGTTTATTCTTTCTTCTTCTGTTTCTTATTATTTATCTTCCTTTTCAGTAATTTATTTAGAATTATAAACTCTATTGGAGACCTTATACTGTGTGTATGTGGGCTGGGACACCCTTCACTAGTCCAGGTTGCTCCAAGTCCTGTCCCACGTGGCTTTGAACACTTCCAGGGACGGGGCAGCCACAGCTTCTCTGGGCAACTTGTGCCAGGGCCTCACCACACTGTTTTTGCTCTAGTGCCACGCTTTGGCATTCTGCTTGAAGAGCCCTAAGTGACCCTTTAAGCTTAAACACAGCCAGACAAGTTTCATCCCAGACGCTTATGAGGGACAACACGGTAATGTCACGCAGACGTGATCCCGTGACTTAATTAGAACCAAGTTAGCAGAGACAGAGCGAAGCTGTACATCTCCTGAGAGTCCTGGGGGACTGCCTGCAGGAGGGTAAGGGCCTGGAAGAGCTGGGAAAGGGTAGTACAAGGACGAGAAAAAACCTCACAAACACAAAGCAGAACAAACCAACATGCATTTTATAGCGGGGGGAAAAGTTAGAATCCAGTTGTATATTTTAAAAGGGAAAGGTTAGAAAAACATTCAGGGCGAGCGCCCAAAGAGTTAATTTTCAGCAGCACTTGAGGCAGCAAAGCCTGGGCAGGCTCCTGGCGCCCTCTGGTGTGAGGCGGGAACAGGAGTGGAAATTTCCTCTGGAAAACAGCTTTGTCCTAAAGTTCAGGCAGATAAAATGACTCTTAAGCGTCCCGATGGGAAGAGCGATAATTTGACTTCTCAAGCGAAGCCTTGCTTGGGGTGCAGCTTAGTTTGGGGGCGATGGGGAAGGAAGGGGGAAGGTTGCTTTTTATATATCTATTTTTTTTTTTTTAACTTGTTTTTCTTTTTCCTCTGGAGTCTCAAGTTGGGCCGGCTGCAATATGAAGAAAGGAGCCCTGAAAGCCGGTGAATGAAAACCTTGCAGGATTCTCGGAATAATGGTTGCAGCAGGACAAACATCTTTAAAAAACAACAAAACCCCTCGAACTATTCGCGCCTGTTTCCCTCCCGTCTGGAGTTTCCAAGGGAGGAGTAGCCTAAACTAGCATGGAGGAGAAATGTCTTCTTCCAAAATGACTTAAACACTAAAAGGGAAAAGCCTTCGAAAAAAGAGAAAAACAAGCAAACAAACAAACAACAAAACAGAAAAGGCATTCTTGACTTCAAGCACCTCTCCCTTAAAATTGAAGGGTGCTACCTAATCCAAATCGACACCCTTATTTTAGTTGCCAGGAGAGTGAGGAGCGCTCTCTGCTAGCAGGCTACACATTCACATTTTTTAACATCTTTTTTTAAATATTTTTACAGTCATTAACAGCAATAATAGCTACTTGTGAGGAACAAATGCAGAAAAGCCCACCTCTAAATGCAAAGGGGCCGACAGAGCAAACCGGTAGAACAAACATCAGGGTTATTACTTTAGGTACCTGTTGGGGAAATATACTCTGGTTTTAACCCCTAAATTAAANTTCCTCTCGGCACCCTTTCCATGTGGGCAGAAGGCGCTGGGTTTCTCCCTTAGCTAAGGACAAATTTACCTTAAAAACAAAACATAGGTTTGTTTTATTACTTTTTTGTCTTAATGAGGTTTTTTAAAATATATATATATATATATATATAGTTCGTTTGTTTTTGTGTGTTTATTTGGTGAGGTTTTTTTCTTTTAAAAAAGAGGCTTTTTATACAAGTGCTTTTACCTCCTGAACTGTCAATGCTTGACAAAGTTTGGGGAAACAAGCGGCAAGTCCCTGATGGCCGCTCTGCTTTTTGCGTACCAACCAAAACATACTTCCTTGGGGTAAAAAATGCTAAACTAAACACAATTTATTTAGTAAAACCCAGCAGATTTCTGTTGTCAAGATGCAGGCGAGGCTCCGCACCTACCTTGGTTTGTAGGCATACGCGCGTGGTGCTCTTCCACCCCAAGCTCCCCATCGAAGTGCTTTGAGAGAGAAAAGATACTCTTCTGTTTTTCAATTTAAAGGACCCATTTTACAGGCAGCGATAAGTCAAAGCAAACTGTAGCCGAATTCTTGTAGGAAGGGTCATGCGCGGGCGGATTTGTCCTATTAATAGGACACAGGAAGAGCCGGGAGAGCAAACGCCTGCCCTGAACACAGCGTGGGATGTTATTTGAGGTAATAGATTGAGAGCAGACACGAAATCAGTACTTTGTAGACCTTCAAACCCGTCGTTATTTCGCGTTAAATAACATTTTAGAAGACGCTCCCCCGGTTTTTCTGCTGGAAGGATGCGGGACTATTTGGAAGTATTTAAAATGGAGAGGAAAAAAAATCAGACGACAGCTGCCTGAGGGAAGCCAATCAACATTATAGATAGTAAACGTTCCACTATTCTACTGCTTTGCCGCAATTGGTTTTAAATCATAAATATATAAATACAGGAAATAATTCTGAGACCACATCGGAGTTTACCTGGAAATGACGGGAAAGCAACAGAGCATTCCCGAAACTGTCAGTACCTCTCAGGAAAGCCTGTTGATGCTGAAGGACTGATAGCTGGCGGCAAAAACAAAAACAAAAAAGAAAAATTTAAAAAAAAAAAGGACAGGACACCCCCCGAGCCCCAGTGTCGCCGCACCTAGGAGGAAACACACAATACATTTCTAAAAATCTCACTCGCTTAATTGCAACTTTTGTAGTTAAAATATTGGCTGACACCGGAGATATTAAACATCCCAGTAACGCAGTTACAGATGTACGGAACATTTAAAGCATGACCCTACCAGTGTAAGAACTAAGCCTTTTAAGCAAAAAGACAGTGATAGCTATTCGTTTTCCCTAATAAGGAATTAATGGTTTTTTTAACCAATATTTTTTGCAAGAGACTTCGCAAAACCGGATTTCAGTATTTTTGCTTGTATGGACCTTCCTCTTCGCAAGCAGTAAAAAATGTAGAGTTCAGGAGGTGCAGGATTTTTGGTTGGTTGTATTTTATTTTATTCTTTTATGTCGAGCTTTTATTGTTGTTTATTGGGGGGGGGGGGTGTGTTTCAGTACCCACTTTGTATCCATGTTTATTACATTAGTCCATTAATAAGAATTTCCAGAAGAAAAAAAACCCCAAAAACTATGCAGGCGACGAGAATGGCCTTCCTGCACTTTTTTTAACTAACCGAAAGACAAAATTTTTACTGATTTAGGTTGGAAGTGAACGAGGCCCTGTGAGAATCACTACAGGAGCCAGGTGTATTTTCCTTTCTCTCCTCAGCCTTGAGAGACGAGCGGGACGATGCCGCACACCGGCCCCGGCGGCTGCACCATCCCGGGGCAGGGCTGCTCCGGCCCAAGCGGCACGGAGCCGCTCCCAAAACTCTCCGGGATCCCTCCCCACCGTCCAGGATCCTTTTCCTTTGCAGAGGGAGGGCACACGAGTGGCAGGCAGCAGCTGCCCTGCTCGAGAGGGACCGACGGACCGGCGCGGCAGTGGGAGGCAGAACCAAGCCAGGGGCTTTGCAAATATTCCCTTCCAAAGCGCAGCGAAAAGGGATTACGTTGAATTATCAAGTACTCCACAATATTCTGCTTCCATTCACGTTTCAAATAAATTACTTTTCTAATAATCCTTTAACTGCTTTAACGACAAGTGTTACTTATTCACCAGTGCTCCGTGAAAGTTATTATTTATTTGAAAATTCATTGGGATTTCCAGTTGCTCTCCACATAACATGCACTATTCGAAGAAAGCAAGAGGGCTTTCAAACAGGAAAACGCAGTTAGTCCCTCATTTTGCAAGACGAGCACACCAGTGAAGCTCCTAGTTTCATTTTTAATACAAAGAAAATTATTTTCCCCCTTGCTAAGCACACACTATTCCCGTGGATCTCCCTAGGAGGTGCTGGATGCTGAAGCCTTAGGAGAAAACGGGCCACCTTCCGAGAAAGGCCTAACTATGGACTTTAACAGCCTTACTTGAAGAGCCCACATTAACAAGCAATAAACCCTACGACTTCGTTTCAATCCCAAATTCACTGTACCACACTCAAAGGATTACGTAAACAATGTGATCACTACAGAAACAGTGTGCGAAAGTTACAGCCAAAACGGGCATTAAAAAAAAAAAAAGTGCTCTCTTAACCGAAAAATGCTTTTAGGAGATGTGACAGCCGCAGTCTGGAACAGGACCTGCAGACTCATGCCTTCCCTGAGGAAGCACAGCCAGCGCTCTCCGACCGCCCTCCCACGGACACCGCAGCGTTACACGGGCTGTAAATCCCGCTGTCCCGGCACCCACCCACGGGGGATGGCCAGCACAAGGGCCGCCAGCTGGGAACCAAACCCGCCGCGGGGGAGAGCCGAGGGTGCCCCCGACTCCCACCAGTTATTTTTATCCGCGTTCGGCCTTTCCAATCCATCAGATATTCGCTGCGAGGTGGAGCAATAGAAAAGAACCCTCAGAACTCAGCCGGGCTCGCAGGGACACACAGAGCCCACCACCGCGAGCGCGGAGCCCGCGGCACCAACAGGGACCCGGGCAGGGCTCCGGCATCGGGCCCGCACGCTGCCCTCCCTGATCGTCCAATTAGCAACAGAAAGAGTTAATTACCTAAAGCCAAAATATTGTGGAGATCTCAGTAAAGCAAAGAAAGAAAATTAAAAAGCAACAAAAATACACCCCCAAATACCAGCCTAGGACAGGCGGGCAGCAGCACAGCACTGCTGGCTCACGGAGACTGAGCTGCTGTTCGGATTACACTCCGCGACGCTCCCACCACGGAGGGAAGGAACGTTTTTGGTTTTGTTTTGGTTTTTTTTTGTTGGTTTGGTTTTGCTATTTATTTTTTAGTTTAGTTAGTTAGTTAGTTTGTTTTCCCCCCTGCCGTGTCTCTTCTCTTTTCTGCACGAAGCAGCAACCCCGTCCCTGTGCACTAGGCCTTGCAGAATCTCCCAAACCAGTTTAATAAAGGGTAAACCCGGGATTGAGATATTCTGATTGACATTTAGTTTTTATGCATATAAAATATAATATAAAAAAGTACATGTTATATATTTATATGCACATACAAAAATATATATCTAACCTGCCCCCGGCCTTTTTCAATATATCGGGAAAAAATCAGACTCGAGGTAATGGAAAGTCAGTAACATGAGCAGCTTTTCTCTAGCTCTGTCTGACAGGCTTCGTCTTTATGTCTGCGTCAGACAGTGCTCAGTCTAAACCAACCGGACTAACCGGGACGATCCCCGGGTGATCCTGAGCAGCGTGACAAACCGCAGGGATAAAATATGACCGTGCCACTCTCTGCAAACACCTCGGGATTGTTTTACAGTGGTACATCCCCCGTTATCCCTCTGCTCGTGATTGCCGGCCGCGGCTGCAGGAATTAAAATCCACCATCGCACCCGGGGAAAGTTTTAAATCCCAGGATTCACTTTCCTCTTCACGAACAATAAAAAAATTCAGGCGGGGCGATAAGCTCTCATGTAAAAATCGTGACACGGGGGCAACGCAATTTTTTTTTTATTTTTAAATAATAATTTTTTGAACAAAAGATGTAGTGTTCAGGAGTAGCGATAAACTCACGTAAAATCGTGACACGGGTGCAATGCAAGTATTTTTAAACAATCGGTATGGGTTTCTTTAAAGGATTAGTATGATTTCAGCAACCTTGTCTTTGAAATACACTTCGGGCGCCTGGAATGTTACGTGCTCAATTACTCGGGAGGGAAAGGACAGACCGGGACGCCGTGGATGTTAGCGTTTTGGTGAATTTTTGTTCGACCCAAGGAGAAGAGCCCCGAGGAAGAGCAGGCGGTCCCTGCACACAACACCACGGAGCCAGCCTCGCCATTTTACACAGGCACCGCTCCTGCGCATTAAACGGGACAGCGGAGGACGGGGTGGGATTAGATCCAGGAGTGGCACAAGCGTTAATCCGGGGGCTGCGGAGAACTCGAGGAGCCCTCAGAGGGGCATGCGAGCAGACGGCGCCGTGCGCCCACCGCGCCCCTTCAGCGCTGCTTCCAGAGAGACCAATATTTTTAAAAATTGGTGACAAGGGAGGAGAGCCGCGACGTCTTCCAGTTTGTGTTTCCAAGCACGGCCCTCCAAGCGAACACGCCTGTGTCCCCCGGCGGAGGGGGGACCGAAATGAAGATGTCTGTGGGCCGCCGGGTCCTGCCCCTCACGGCGGAGAAGGCTCTGCGCCTCGCCAACCGGGATCCCGATGCACGGCACCCGTCCCGCGGCCTCCCGGCCGTGCCACCCCGCTCCGCCGGCAGGGAAGGGCGGGCTGAGGGCGGCGGGGGCGGTGGCTGAGGACAGCTGCCTGCGGGGGNCTAAGGCGGCAGCGAGTGAGCTTCCCCCCGCCCGTCTGGGCTTAACCAGGACGCGGCAGCTACACGCCGCCCGAGCCTCCCCGGGATCCGGACACGGCGTGGCCCCTCACGGCACGGCCCCTCAAGGCGGCCGTGGGGCCGTTCCAGAACGTTCCCCACGCGCGGGCTCCGCCAGCCCGGCATGGCGGGGGGGGGGGG
>VZRV01005549.1:1097443-1113232 GCA_013398115.1 Falcunculus frontatus
GGTGGAGGGCGCCCCCTGCTGCCCTCACGCAGCGGTCACGGCCCTCAGGGGCGCCGGGACTGTTAAACACGTAAAATTTAGTCATTCTGTGGGGAAAACGTCATCTTTCAATGCTGGCTTGGCATCCTGCAGTATATACGCTTCCTTCCCCCTTCCCCCCCGCTCCACCCGCCCCTGCTGAGTGTATAATTTATGTCGGGATTTTGTAAAGTTTTTAATTTAGCAGCGTAAATCGGAAGTGCAGAGTTGCCAAGTAAAATGAATGTTGAGTTAAATTCAGTTGACCAGCGCAATACAGCTTCTTTCCCATTTCTTTCCCTTTAAAACTTCGTGCCCATTTTATCACCCCTTTATGGCGGTTTATGGTTCCTTTAAATGGCCCTGAATATCAGATTGCAAATACTGAAAATGTAAATCCGGCTTGTCTAATCTGGAGTTTAAAATATTCTTGTGATGTCACAAAGTGATGGCTTATAAAATATTTTCATTTAATTAGGAAGCGCTAAGAGGATTTCTGCAAGGAAAAAGAAATAAAGGCAAGGAAGCACAGTTTGAAATACTAATGTGCTGTGAACTATCATGATTGCTGCTGCAGCTTTTCAAGTACAAAAATGCAGGATTTGCTCGCTTTTCATTTTTAGAACCTAATTCTTTAATTATTCAGGCATGCAAATTACTGTGAAGAGGGATTAATTATGCAGGTAATCAAGGTTTTATTCTAAGTTTACTTTTAAAAAGCAAAGATTGGGTGATACTATGTACAGTGTTGCTGACACTGGGCTTGTGCACTGAAATACTCCTTCAAAGTATGATAACAGTTTGGGATTTCATGGAAGTAAAAGGAATAGGGACGAATTTGTGCCTTTCATAAGCCGAGGAACACAATGCATGGCATAAATCTTGCTGTCCTGAGAGAGAGAAGGATCTCCTTCCTCAGGACTGAACACTCATCATCCCCTTTCTTCTTACAGAATCATAGAATATTCCACAGGGATCATCAAGTCCAACCCCTGACCCTGCACAGAACACCCCAACAATCCCATGCTGTGCCTGAGAGTGTTGTCCAAACACTCCTGGAGCTCTGGCAGCCATGACCATTCCCTGGGGAGCCTGGTCAGTGCCCAACCACTCTCTGGGGGAAGAACCTTTCCCTGATATCCAGTCTGACCCTCCCCTGACCCAGGTCCAGCTGTTTCCTCAGGTCCTGTCCCTGGTCACACAGAGCAGAGATTGGAGCTGTCCTTCCATTGCCCCTTGGGAGAAAGCTGCAGACCCCAGTGAGGTCTGACCTCAGTCTCCTCCAGCTGAAAACCAAGGACTCTTCTCCTCAGTGGTGTGTGCAAAAAGACATTCTGCAGAGTGTGCCATGAAGTGGGGAGGTCAGAGGAAGTTTCAGATTGAAAAGAAGTGCAAATAAGACGAATGGGGAAGACCCTTAATTCCACCGTTTTGTCAAGCTGACTGGCCTCTGTCAGGGGTGGGATCTGGTGCCCTCAGGGGTCTGTCTCCTCCAGGAAGATGCTGTATCCATTACACAGCGTCATGGCACTTTACTTTGCCTGTGCTCAGGCTCTATCTTGGCATTGGCTATCTTGGTTTCGCTGCCAAAGCACACAAATCTAACAGTAGCAGACCTTAAGATGGAGAAGCTCAACTTCTGCGCATAAATATTGCTCTGCATCATTTAATAAATGATGCTGTCAAAAGTACCACAAAAGTACACCATCAGTGAGCACTGGTTACATTTCTAAATGTTTTTGCAGCTGTAATCACACTTAGATGCTTCAATTAGCAGTCCCTTATTTTAAGCTGATGGGTATACTCGTATACTTTCCAGATATACGAGTGCCACTGTATCTTCATTATGACTGATTTCAGTGGGATTATAATTTGTTATGAAAGACCTTCTCCCAGCCCTACAGACTCATATATTTTATTGCGAAGCTGAGCATAAGCCCCTGAAGATAGTGAGGCTTAGGGCAGGGAGCGGTGGGAGGGGGCCAGTGCCTGTTTCAGCTTTCAGACTGAAAGCTCTTACAAGCTGTCAGTCACTTCAGTGCTTCTGGCTTTAAGGCATGTCAAGTTAGAAAGCCAGGATTTGTGGATTGGCCTGCTTTGGATGCTGCTTAATTACAAATCCCTTTGATCAGTTATGGAAATAAAGCCATACCCTACACAAGGTTTTTTTGGTGTTGGAGAAAGAGGGGTGTTGTATGCCTCTTTCAAAAGAGCTGGATCTGTAGAAGTAAGGAGTAATGTTATCTTATTCATTGTCCAAGTAGAAGAAAATTATGGGTTTTTTATATGTCAGAGGAATATTTTAAAATGTTAGGACAAGAGTTAAAGGTCTGTGGAATGGGGCGGCCTGCATCCTTTGGAGGCCTCATGACTCGTTTCATCTTCCCCTCCCTCCACAATTGTTTGAGGCGCCTTCTGGGCAGCAGAGAGGAGTCCACACCATTAAAAAGGCTCTTTTATTTCAGACTGACAAAAATGTGCTACATTGTCCACCTCATGCACACCCAGCAACTAACAAAACCTTTTAGCTTCTCCCTGCCAAAGTAGTTTCCTCAAGCATCCTTCAACAGCTGCTCCTTAAAGCAGGAGAAAAAACCCTCAAATACTAATCCCCACCAACTTCTCTGCTGGTAGATAGCTTAAATGAGAAATGGACCTCTTACTTTCATTGAAGTTTTACTTTTTTGGCTTACTGATGAGAGTGGTAGTTAGGCAGCATTTGCAGTGTAGTGGCTCTGATGATGTCAGAAGGAAAAGACAGGGTGGGGGATGCCCATACAGCAGAGGAAAAGTCTGCGCGCTTGATAACCAGTTACATTCAGTTAGATCAATATTGCAATACAATTAATTACATGGAAAATGCTACCGATTTATAGCAAATATAAACTTACTCCTTACAAATAGTGAATAGCCTTCTCAAAGAATAGAGATAGTAATGCTTATACTAAGCAGTATTGGCATTAGTGTGGCATAGTGGGGTTTAGCCAGCTTGAAGGAAGACATCCTGTTATGAACAAAACATACAAGTTCAAGCTCCTTCTTTGTTCTGAAGATAAGTTCTGCAATCTAAGAAAAACTGCTTAGAAAAGGAACATGATTAAAAGAAATCATGACTGTAGAACGCGCACACTTGCACGTTCCGGTGACGTGTACTTAAGGAAGAAAAAAGTAGGCAGAGAGAAAGAGACAATTTAAACTCACAAAAAAAATCTCATTCACCCCCTTATTTTGTCCACACAATGAAATGTGAACACGGGGAAAAAGCCTGTGCACACAAAGGACACAACCATCAGTGCTTAGTAATGGGATTATGACACTCGATTTACTTCCCTGTAACAGTAAGGTGTCATATAATGTCCCGCTTTCAGGGCAGTTTACAGATGGTTTACAGAACACTCACCCTCAGGACATGCCAGCCATGGGGTTGGATGCCTCACTGTACTGACATTGATATACCCATCATGGTGCAAACCCTCTGTAGGTGCTGTAGTGTTGATGGGACTGCTGGAGAAACTTACTGCCTGGGGACCAGGAGTGGGTGGGGGGATCAGACATCTCCTCGCCCTTAGTTCAGTTTCTCAAAACATTGTTTCTTCTGCCCCAGGGGTGGAAGCCACTTCCAGCTTTGGGTGGATGGAAGAAGAAAAGGCAAGGAGATCCTCAATTGTATAGAGTGAACAGCAACAGATGGAAAAGTAGGAGACAAATTAATTTTCCCTTCCCTTTCTGGATATCTCTCTGGATTTAATTATCCAGGGATTTTGTAGCTGTCAACTGATGGATGTGCAGTCTAGCAATGCCTGCTGGCTAATCCACTCTGGAGCTATATTATATTGGTTGAAAGTGACTGGATTAGAATAATATTCTGCTGTAACATAAAACAATAATGGGAGAATAAGGAAGTTTATGAAAAAAGTATTGTTGGTGTCAATAGAAGAAACCGAGTGTCAATTTCTAAAAAGTAGATCTGAGTTTCAGTAACATTAGTGCAGCACCGGGGAGAGTTGGGCTCGTTCATATGAGACTGAGAATTAAAGAATAAAGAATAAAAGAAAAAAACAAGACAGAAAAATGAGAAAAATAAATAGGATATATGGTCTTGTGGTTTGGTGGGAAACCAAAGACAGGATATAAATTATGTTTGCATGGTCAATAGCATCTTGTAAACCCAGATGCAAGACATAAAGAGTGGTAAAACAATAACAGTTGGAAGAAGATAAATGGAAAGTCATAGACTTGTCAAAAGAAATACAAGTGAGCTCCTTTAAATGAGTCATAGAGGTTTACATAGCTGAAGATATGTCTTAAGCCATGAGAATTCTTACTGTGTGTGAAGTTTTTATTTAATGATTCGTGCTCAAACAACCGACCACCAAAACCCAGAATGGTGCATAAACCTGAGTGTGTTTTGACACTGTATCCATTTCCTTGCTCTTACCTGTGAATAAAGGTTTACTCTTAAAGCACTGATTTGGAATTGAGTAAAACAACAGTCTCTGTATATGTTAAGGTTTAAGGAAGCTTGTTTTTATTTATATATATTTTTTAATATTTTGTGCTTAGGGCAGCAAACACACAGTGGGTCTTTTGGCAGAAGTGTGAATATTGTTTCTGTACCAACACTATGTTTTTACCATCCTGAATTGTTTCCTTCAAGATATGTCTACATGCCAGTATCACCATTACCTTGCTTGAATTGAGTATGATGCCTTTTCTCTAAGTAATTGGGAAAGAAAAGTTTTTTTATGCAAACCGTTTGCAAACTGAGAAATAGAATGGAATGGAATGGAATGGAATGGAATGGAATGGAATAGGATAGGATAGGATAGGATAGGATAGGATAGGATAGGATAGGATAGGATAGGATAGGATAGGATAGGATAGGATAGGATAGGATAGGATAGGATAGACTAGACTAGACTAGACTAGAATAGACTAGACTAGACTAGACTAGACTAGAATAGACTAGACTAGACTAGACTAGACTAGAATAGAATAGAATAGAATAGAATAGAATAGAATAGAATAGAATAGAATAGAATGGAATAGAATATTTTCGGTTGGAAAGGAGCCGCAACAATCATCTGGTCTAACTACCTGACCACTTCACGCCTGGCCGAAAGTTAAAACATGTTATCACTGTCCAAATGCCTCTTAAGCTCTGACAGGTATAGGACATTGATCACCTCTGTGGGAAAGGTTTTCCAGTGTGTTTGGAAATGTCAATGCTTTTAGGAATGACAGGTAAATCATTATTTTAGTCTCTTAAGGGGGTAGAAGCAGCCACAGAAATCAGAGTCCTTGTACTTCGAAAAAGTTCCCTGAACAAAACAAGAGCGATCCAGGGAGTATCAGGAGATCTCATAAAATACATGTGGTATCTTTAACAAGGTAAGCCTGATCTCCTGACTTGCTTTTCCCTCTGGGAGGAAGTGGTAATTTTCCCGTTTCATCCATATTAGTAATTAAACAGATAACTTATGGAAGACGTCTTAGGTGAGAATATCAACAGCTTAATTGCCTGTAATGAGCAACAACTGATGCAGTCACTGGCATTCACAGATGCTTTCTGTAGAAGTACTTTCATGACGAATTGTGCAAAAGTGACCAATACTCTGCCCTTTATGTAGAAAAATGTTAACTATTTTCTCAGTAATAACGTCAAAACATCCATATTGCTTTTTGCAAGCCACAAATACAAAGGTCTAGGTCACAGGTTTGGCGTTTCCCATTTGGCAAAACTAGCTCACACATCCAAAGACCATGGAATATTTATATCCTTTGGCTTTATTATCACTTCTTGCGTATCAGCCAAATCTACTGCCACCTGTTTAGCCTTCCACCCACTATTGATATCCTTGCAGTCTTTTCTAGTGCTGTTTCTGGGTAGATAGTAAAGCCTGTAGAGAAGGAACTGGCAGGAAAGTCCCCATCTCCTTGCTGAGGCAGGAGGCACCATGGTGGAAGTGACTCACAGTCATTCAGTAGGGCAGCGATTCAGTGCAGGCTAGCACTAGGCATGTCAAATTCAGCGTCTTCAGGTTTCCTGAAGTCATGAGAGACCACAGGAACAATGACAAGCTGAAGCAATCTCTGACAAAGAATTAAAAGGCAGAAGGCACCCATTTGCCGGTTGTTTGATTTCTATGGTTGTACTTTTTTACTGTATTGTCCGCAGTATGACTTGACAGACTAACAATGTAATACACTTAAAATGACTGAGCTGGAGCTGAAATGAATTGGTCTGTCAGCATCTACAAGGAAGACCATCAGAAAAGCCAGTCTGAAGGAGAGGTGACGTTCTAATTTCAAAAAGGGAGCTCGAGGCATGGAAATTGTGAAAGAAACAGCATCTTGTGGATTCTATAAATACTACATTTTCTGTCAGATTACACTCCTGAACCCAGCTTTCATTTTTATTTTCAAAATATAGTTGTTGATTTACAACAAATTCTTAGAAATACTAAGGAAATGCTATATTTCCTGTATATTTTTAATACAGTCATTCATTTTATTAAAGTGCTTGATTTTGTTTGGTTCCGGAATCTCTCTTTCCTTCACTACTATTCCAATTAACTCCCATTTCCTTCAGTCCTCTTCTCTTTCATCTATCTGCTGATTCTCTTCTGCACACCATTTTTCTCTTATATCACTGTTCTTCAATTTCTGCCTTCCATTTTCTGTTCTCTTGAAGACTCTTTCTTTTGGTCAATATATAAGTAGAAATAATAGCCACCCTTAAAGCCATCTAAATATTTATTGTCCTAAATTGGATTCTTCCAAAACATATACCTATGCTACATATAGAAAACAGATTGCTCTGTGTTATGACACCAAGAAAAGTAAGATTTATTAACAGGGAAAGCTTTACAAGAGCTGACACAATGCAGTTCTAAAAAAGACAGACAAGCTTTGTTTTTCATATTACAAAGGAAAAGTACCCATACAGCAATATGGTAATCAGAAAGAAACTTGTGGGAAATTGCTTTTCTTTCTTCTTAATTGCCGGAAGTCAGGGGACACCTACAGCTGTCAGCCAAAAGAGGGATTTTTCTCTCTATGTTTGTGCCTCATGATTGTGGAAGATACTGTCTGTGGGCCATTGCCTTTAGAATCAACCCAAGTTATGACTTTCTAAAAGAAGAAAAAAATGTAGTGAAAAGATATGATAAAAAGATGTTTAGCCCAAGTGACTGTGTTTAAATCAAGGCATTAAATAGGTTCTCACTTTATGGCTCACGGAGGCTCAGTAGACAAATCACAACAATCAACTGGAGTTTGAAAGGTCCCAAACAGCAAAGGGCAAAAGACTGTATTAGCTCTGGCATGCACACAAACAAGTCCAGAAAGATTCCGTGAATAAAGCTTTTGATCACTTTAGAGGGAATAATTTTCTCAGTATAAAATAATTTAGTCAGTATAAAATTCCCCCGCATCCAGAGACCCCATGGACACAGTGTGAAGTGGTGAGGAGCATCTCCAAGAGTGATACTGGATGTTGGAGCTATGCTCTGGATTTGGAACAATGTATCATTTACACTCAGTAATCAGAAATTCTGTGTTGAATTATGTGAAGGTCACAAAGCTAGGCTCCAATTTGCTAACCCTCATAGGAACTTGTCAAAAAAAGTCATTGTCTGCACCCAAAGAAGAATGAAAGAATTTAATTAATACCCTGGGGTGAAACATGGTCATCCTACAGGAACTGTTTGTACTTTCTCAAAGATTCTTCAATTCTTCACTTTTCTGAAAGCACAGGTAGGGGTGCGCAGGTGCCAGCACAGTGGCACCTGTTCTTAGTTCCACCCTTCTTTTAAAAAAGCAGAAAGATAAATTTATTCTAGAAACCACAGAGAGCTGAAGACTTGCTGCAACAAGGCCATGGCTGAAGTCACTAAATAACTGGTTTCTGCTCCGTGCTTGACTTCCCTGTTTTGCTCCCAGGGGTGGTAGGCATGGCAGGAGCCAGCACCTGCCGGCCCAGTGTCTGACAGGATTGGTTTGATGTGCTTCCTTAGGTGACTGTCTGCATGCTGGCAGCTTTCAGGGAGATACTGGGTGGGGGGAGAGGCAGACACTATGGTGGCCACACGATGATTTCAGATAAACATAGGATCGTAGAATGGTTTGGATTGGAAGGGACCTTTAAAGGTAACCTAGCCCAAACTCCAGAGCAGGAGTGCAGGTCTCATGCCAGAAAGGCTTAGTGGGGAATCTCCTGCCCTTTTGGGACCTTGCTCAGGAAGCCCGTGCTTGGTTTGGAAAGAATTTTTAAATGTTTTTTATAATGCGTATAAGGCATGTTTAGGGCTGCATCCAAAAAACCTGCAGAAAACCTTTGGCTCCAAAGGAGGTGATGAAAGAGTAGAGGCCGTCAACACCATTTAAGATTTAAACCCTGGTTTCTACAGATATCTTGTACTGAGTTTAATCAGAGACTGGAGTCAAGCAAAGAGTTTAATCTGTAAAGTGAAGTATGCACTTTTAAACATCTCATAAATTGCTTGTAACTGCACAAAATACCGCAGGGTGCATGTGAGCACCCCCACATGAAGCTGAATTGCAGCCAGATAAAATATCCTGCAGCTTTTGCTGATAATCCTGATGAAAGAGAGGCTTATTGTAATAGAAAGAAAATGTAGGAAAGATTTGTAGATAAGTGACCATTCTAAGTCAGTGACCTGAGGGAGGACATGATGCAAACAACATTATTTGATGAATCATTGAAAGCTGTAAAGGGAAAAGTGGCAAACCTTTTTAGATAATTTTCGAAGTCTGGCCATTACATATATTAATATATATATATATAAATATATCTGATTCTGCTTTGTCATAGAACTGCAGCATGACAACATAGCTAGATCAGTCAAACCCTGATACACAGAGGCAGTGATTAAAATACCCATGTAAAAGAGACAAATGTTCTGGAAAACAGATGAAGGATGAATGAACAGTAAACTTCATTGGACACACCCTTATAAAACTACTCACTAGGGGTCATCTTCACCTGAAAACCTTTTTAATGGAGCATTTATTTTAGATTTAAGGCACTAGAAATATTTCTAACTCCTAAGAAGTAGCCTAATGAATGGACATTTATTTCAGCACTGACTTCACCATAGCTTTAAATAAACTGCAGACTCTCCTAGGTAAGAGCAGTAGATGGTTTTAAATGATGGCTGGTGGAAAAGACAACAAGATAAACAAACCAATGTTCTCATGTTTAGGCTGGCAACATTAATATCATCAATCCTGTGCTTTCAAAAATAATGCCTGGACTCTCCCTCCCCCCATTTCCATTATTAGATTTACTTTAAAAATAAGGATAATTTCAAATATTGCAATTCTAGATATGCCTGTTTTTCTTAGAAGGCCATAGTTTCTGTGAGCAAGGAAAAAAAAAAATCACATTTAGGAGTTTTTCTTGGCATCTCACATGTATGGAACAAAATAATCCAGGGGTTCTCATTTGTCATTTAAAAACATCAAGCATTGGAAGGCATGTGATTAGCTTTTGAAATCTAGAAATAATGTACTGTCAAATGTATACAAATACAGATCATCAGAGTAATTTTTAAAAACAACATGCACGAAATTGAGAGATGTTATTTTTATTCCAAACAGGAGGGCTCATATTCACACAGATTTATCTCAAAATAGTAAGCAGTATACGATAAAACAAATTAATAATTTCAATATGAATAAAGCCTGTAAAGTCCTGTATTTTTATGAAGACATGGTTATCAAGTCCGTTAATGAGTTATTCTTAGGAGAAAAATGAATGTTTAAAGGCTCATTTACAAGATACTGAATATGACCTAAACATAGGTCTGCTATTATGGAGTTTCTTACTTGTTGCTGAAATGAGTTGAATATTTTCTTGATATGAGAGGAAAAAAAAAGAGACTCTTAAATC
Organism: Falcunculus frontatus; assembly: GCA_013398115.1. Classification (NCBI taxonomy): domain Eukaryota; kingdom Metazoa; phylum Chordata; class Aves; order Passeriformes; genus Falcunculus; species Falcunculus frontatus. Next base: position 1,107,378 of record VZRV01005549.1, read on the forward strand.
TGCACTATTTGCCTTTCGGGATGTTTCCCTGACAGGAGACTGCACCAGGTAAGGAGACAGAGATAGGCACTTTGATTCTTGACCTGAGATTTCTGGGAAGTGTAGTTTAGAAATCAGAAAAAAAAAAAAAAAAAGCAGGGTTTTGGGATTTTTTCTTTTATAGATGGTTATTTGCAATTAGTGAAATGACAAGGTTTTTGGTTTTGCAATTAATTAAGCTATAAGATTTTTGTATTTGCAGTTAGTGAAAATGCAAGATTTTTGTGTGGTTACACGCAGTGATGCTGTTCTGGTCTGGGGGCAATCCCAGAGGCATGTATTTCTTATGATGACAGAAATGCATTTAAGCATTTATCTGGGAGTTTATGAGTAATGCCTTTGAAAGCAGTAGGATGAATTGCTAAAAGAGATTCACATGACTAGGCTGTATCACCAGTGATAAATTGACAAATGAAAAAAGAGGTAAACTCATCCATGTTGCGGTCAAGCCAGTGGGAAGTGAGCAATCTCCACGCTGCTCAAATTAGCAACAAGTAAATTTTGTCTCTGCGTCTGGCAATGAAGCCAGAACATGGATGGATGGAGATGAGACAGGGTAAGTGGAAACCTCATGATACCTTAGAGCTCCAAATGTTGATGTCTGGCTTGATTGGAAGAGAGAACCATCATCACATTTTATTTGTCAATTAATGCTCTTTCCCCTCTGTATTTCTCTTGCTTATTCTTACTAAGGCACCCTGTCTTCTTACAATGAAAAGTACATCTCTGGAGGGTTACCTGAAGAAGGAATCCAAAGGACGCTGCAACTCCAGACTCACAATCTCGCTACGTACAATGGGGATAAAGCCAATATCCAGTAAGGGAACAGCTGCAGTGGTGAAAAACCTACAATGGGACCTGGTAGACTTTTTGGCAACTAAAGGGTAGGAAGGTTTCTGTCATAATTCTGCTAAAAAGCAATCTTCCCTTGATAGAAGCATTGATAGAAGAGTGCCATGCTCCCTATCTACAAGCTCATCCCCAAATTTGGCACTGTGGCCATTTTGGCCTTACACTGGGATGCTGCCCTGGTGACAAACACTTTGTGGGTCTCACTGTGTCTGAACCAAGGGGAATATGTTGCTTACCTCAATGTGATTTCAAGGTTTCTTCCTGTGATGCAAACTGTAATTCTTAGTTGTGTTTGAAATCTACAGTGATGCAATTTCACTCGGACAGAACATCAGGCCAAACACACAGAAGAGGTAGAGCTTTAGTCTTCTCAGGCTGATTATCAATGCTTTTTGGTTTGCAACTCAGAAGCTAAAAAGCATTTTGCACCAGATGGAGTAAGGTTACAATAGAGAAGATCAGTTAGGAAGAAAAGACTGCTTAACAATGTGTCCCTTGTAATATTTTCAAAAATTGCAGTGCTCAATAGGCAGGCAAAACAAAATCAGTATATCACATAAAACTATTCAGTCCCTTAGCTTTTGAAAGATGATTTTAAAGGTTTAGTGTAATCTAAACCCACCACGGTATCTTTTGTAGTCATCTTTCAAAACCATAGATAACTAAAAAGATGTTTGCCTACCTAGACATGTCTGAGAATATAATTAGAAAATAGAAATGAGCATATAAATCACAGCAAAAATCACTTCTGTGTCCTGATTTTTCCTTTGTTACATCATGTGTAGTTGTAGGGCCCAGAGACTTGCTGATTACAGATTAAATTACCAGTCTAAATTTATTTTATCTTGATTCCAGTAGAAATCTTGCTAAACTCAATATTTAGTTTGCATTCATTTGGTAGTAGGCTTCTTTAGTACGGCTACCTTAGGCAAGTCGTGGACTTGGGTTCAATGATGATGTCTCACTGTATTATCTGAAGCATGGAATAAAAGTTGTTCATGGAGCTTCAAAATCTACAGTCTCAAACCTTAAGTCTCTGAATTGCTGTACTGATTAGAAATGTGCAAATGCTCCTTTCATTAGATATTTGTGTCGTGAGGACCAGGGAAAATGCTTGTTTCTAAAAGATAGAATGAAAGGGCTTGCTTTCTGAAGTACAGCCGAGAGACAATTGCTCTGGGTGTTCCTCAAAACTCCGGGATGCAAACTCCATCTCCTCTGATCAAGCTAGATGCTTTCTGAAACAGTTTCAGAAAGTGCTGGGAAGCATCTCACCATGCTTTATGAAGGTGAAAGGAACTTTCACAGCACAGTGGTTGAAAGCAGAGTAACAGAATCGTAGGCCTCGTGTATAAAAGGAACCTGGATGTTTGTAGCCTGTGGTAGGATCCTGTACTACTAAATTTCTGTAGATGATTACTTAACCTGATCTTAAATCTTGGCAATATTTGCCATTAAACTAATTTTGTCTAATTGCTGCTCAAGTCCATTTTTCACGAGTAGAACAGTTTCTCACCTTGCTGTCTTTGCAATGTGGTTTTGCACGTTTGAAGACTATTACACTCTCCCTGCTCAGTTCGTGTTTCTGTGAAATAAAGCAACACAACCTTTCCTCATGGATCGTGTATATCGTTGTTGTAGTGGATTATCTTCCCGTTGTTCACCTCTGGGTCATCTCTAGCTGATCTATGTATGTACTTTTTGAAGTTCACTGCCCAGAAGATGATTTCATACATGGGTCTGGACTTCCTCCTGCTGCAGAGTAACAGAACATGCTATGTTCATTCCCATGCAACATGTCTGTTTATTCATAGTATTTCTCTTTTTTTGCAGCCATATGTTGTAACTGACTCACATTCCTTTTTAACTGCCCAAGCTTCTTCTGCAGAGAATTTTTCAAAGTAACACAGTCGGTGAAGTGAGAAGTCAGTTCATGAAGAACAGAAGAAAGAATTGAAGATAATATTAAGTCCAATGCAACAAAGCCAGTAAAGCTACAGTTATCAAGGGAGGAGTTTGTGAGAAAGTCTGTTAATTCCATTTCATGCTGCTATCCCAGACGTGTGTATTCTACCTCTGATTGAACAGTGCCTCTCAGCTTGGATGAAACAAATAAACAGAAATTTTCAAACCAGCATTTACCTGTAAATATGAAACACGTGAAGCAACTGAGCACGGACAACTGTGTTACTTATTAATCTAATTAGGTGTCAGCTAAACTGGTGGAGGCTTCACAGGCTTGGGAATTACAGGAAAACGGATAGCTTGAGAAAGTGGAACATGTTCCAGGTAATGAGGTGTAAAAGAGAGGAAAGAAAAAGAGGAAGAGAAATGGATAAGGAACTGAGATGAAAGCCAGTGGTAATCAAAGATGTGACCAGATGCTGTTTTGCATAATACCAAGTGAGAGAACTATGAGAGCAGTGGACAGGTCAGTTACTCTGTAAGACCAGATTCAAACCTTGACTTTGGTGCAGGTTTTGTTGCCATTAATTGGTGCTGTGCTGGACACCATGCCAGATGCACATGCCCAAAGCATAATCTCCTATCAAATGAGTTTGGTACCCTTCTGCTGAATCACAACTCAAAGACCAGGTGATTGAGAACATGCCTCAGCATCAGAAGCTCACTGAAGGACTTCCTGAGTCTGAAAAAGCTCTGGCATCAGAGAGTGGGTTTGGTGGTCTCTCAGAAAGAAGGGACATCTTAGACCTAGGAAGCAGGTGGGTAAATGAAATAGGGTGATTTAAGGAAAGATTTTATGTGCGAAGGCCTTGTAACATATGTACAAAATATTAAAGACTAGTAGTAAGTGCATATACTTAACACGTACATTTGTTAAGAACATGCGTAAATTGTGTGTAAGATCTTACCTATCTTTGTGTGTGTCTTTCTTCTTCATTTTTCTTCTTTTAGTTCTTTTCCTCTCTTTCTTTTTTAACCCCATATGCTCTAGATGTTTCCCCTAAGGAATGTTTTTGTACAATTGTTTTATTAATGATATATGGCGCCTTCATCTACACCTGCATGGAGCAACAGTGCCAGAGAGTGGCTGGCTGGGATAAATGCAGCTGGATTTGCCTTGTAGTTAAGCCTTTGGGACTTACAGCAAGCACAGACAGAATCATAGAATATCCTGGGCTGGAAGGGAACCACAAGGATCATACAAGTCCGTCTCCTAGTCCAGTGGTTGATCTGAGCAGTACAGAAAGAGAAAGGTACATAAAGTGGCCTGTCACAGAGTAATTATCTCTGTTGTTGTCTGCATTCCCCAGAAATTTCACGGGATTTACTCTGATTTTGAACACTATATTTGGAAAGATGGTAGGGAAGATGACGTGATCTGTGACCAACAGTTCCTTTGGTCCTGCTTGCTCATGCTTCCATTTACAGAGCTGTGCAGGTTGCAACCTGTTCTCACACTGTGGGGATTGCTCCTCCTGCTTGGGCAGAGTTCCCTGTTCGTGAAACCCTGTAAGCCCCAGGTCAGACAAACAGCACTGTGTCCCTTGTGGCACAGCCTGGAATGAATGGGACCCATGCCTGGGCCAGTGAATCTCATTCCCATCATCTTCATTTTTTTAAGAGATGCACACCTGAGTTACCCTTGAGTACCTGCACCCAGTAGTTACCTCCTGTTGATTAAGCTTTCAGATTCACCTCCTGGCCAGTGACTTCTGAAGGTCACTTGGGTTCTCCTCCGTAGGTGAAGGAAAAGGCTCTCCAGTTGGACTGGGGGTAAATGCATTTGTGATGGATTGGGAAAGCTAAAGCTCAATAGGGCTTTGAAAGATTTTACCGCAGAAGCCACTTTATCAAAAGGCTGTGGGGAGGTGTGGGAGGGCTGTGGGGACCAGCAGCAGTGTGTGCAGGTGACCTTTCCTTTGGCAGATTTTGGAGGAGTGAATGCTGAGCTTTGTCAGCAGAAGGTCAGTGGCTGAGAAAGTGAATTACTGAATTTTCAATTGACTATATCCCCTGCTATGCCAATTGTTTTGGAGGAGTAATAAATATGAATTGTGCACTAGAAGAGCATTCAGCAAATGGTTTCAATTCACATCCACCAATGCTTTTGTATTTAGGAATATTACCTTGTGTCCAGAAAGTCTTTTAGCATTACTAAGGTGGTGTTTGTTTAAAGTAATTCAACGGGCTTTATATATTTTACACATAAAGTACTTAGGTGAATCTCTGAATACTAATGTGAGAATTAACTATTTTAATATTCTACATGGTTTTTTCTTAAATCACAGAATTATAAAGCTTCATTAAATCTTATCCTCAGCCTAAGTTTTCAGAAATAGACAAACTGATATTGGAAGGGAAGAAAGTCTATAATTTTCCCCCAGACCAGGATCTTCAAATCAATTAGCTGAAGATAACTGTGGAGTAAGGGTCAAAAATACAGAAAATTTTTGCCCTCCAAACGATGCTACAATCTAGTCTAGTTTCTGTTGTTGAAACTTCTTGGGTTTGCATGAAGAATACTCACCAGTTCACAGAAGCAAGTGGGATGTGCAACCCTGATGGTGAGCATGTAGTCACTGAGGAGACGGAGACAATATGAGTTGCATTCCCACTTCCGTAGGGTTTGTGAGAAAACAGGCATACAAGTAAGAGGAGTCTGTAGAGGAGACCTAATAGTTGTGATGCTGAGCCCCTCACTCCTCCTAATCTCCCTGGCCGGTGAATGCACATGGCCTCACACGCGGGGGAGGCAGCCTGCCCTTCCACGCTGGTTCCGGACACACGCCCGGGTCTGTGCGCGGGTGCGGGGGCAAAGGACAGGGAGGTAGTGCAGGGGCAGCTCCCAGATGCTGCGCTCTTATAGCCAGCGGCCGCGGAGGGGAGGCGATCTGCACGTCCCAGCAGCGCCGGGGCTCCTCAGCGCATCCCAGCCCGGCAGGATGGGGCCGCCCCGCACCCTGCGCTCCCCGAGCCCCGCAGCACCCCCGCCCCGGCCC